>CAAKHG010030875.1:0-12593 GCA_901007715.1 Dactylopterus volitans | reverse complement strand
CTTACATAAATATACAGTTATTTTTGCTCTTCAAGTAAGTCTCTTATTGTTGTAATGACTCTTATTATCTGCTGCTGACGTCTCTGCTTAGAACTGCATCCATATCAGAAGAATTAAGTCATTGCTCTTATATATATATGTACACATTGTCAGCAATGATTCGATAAATGATGACTCACAACTGTACACTAACATTTGTAGACCCCTTAAACCCAGAGTGATGGTAGAATGCTGTGATGTCACATGGTCAACTGCGGCTGATGATGATCAGCGTGCTCATCCTCCGGGTTTAACGTTTGCCAACATGTGGTGGCGGCAGAATGTGGAGGAATTAGTCACCTGACCATTTTTATAGTCATTGATTAGCAATGAGGTGCTCATGCATCTTTACAAAAATATTCAGCAAGGCCAGTTTGAAGAAGGTAACTTCCTTTATTAGCTAAAAAGCAAATAGCAAACGAATGTCAGACATCTGATTTACTGTATTTTTTTTTTCCAGCCGCCATATTGTTGTTTAACACCTGCGGCCACCTTCCAAGCTATAAAAATGTGTAACTTGTCACCACTCTTAACATTAGCTTGACCACTAGCGTAATGTTTTATGCATAAAGTTAGCTTGATTCTTAACTGGCATGACAGCTCCCACTTCCAGTCAAGGAAATCTTAGCATATAACGTAGCGTGTAACGCCATGCATGGGAGAGAATGACATGCTCGAGTTGTGTTTCATGTCAGGCCTCCCTGCAACTCAAGTTCAAGTTGAGTCCAATTTGCAGGTTCAAATCATCACGCTTTCATTTAACTTGTGATGTCCCTTTCTCAAATTTTGGCTTATGTTTTTGCTGTTGACAGAAGAGATGGAAGAGCCACACTGGATGAATTACTTGGATTGGTGACGAGAAGCCGAGAAGATTCAGAAGCCATGATTTTGTCATTATACAAACTATTGTATAAAGAGTCCTGGTGTTTGGAAGAACCTCAGCAGGCAAGATGGGTTTCTGAAAATGAGCAATTTTGCAACATGCATGAACAGGGATGATGGGAAGATGAAGAGTGTGGTGATGGCAGGGAGGGTTTGGTCAAGCATCGCTTATGAGGCCAAAATGCTCCTGGCCTTAAAGTGCCCCACTATTTATCTTGTTTAATTTCTCTCTGTTTTTGTGTCTTTTTCTTCCAATTTTCCTTCAATTTTCCACTCGTCCCATTCACCTTCTCCTCCACCTTCGTCTTCCAAATGTCAAAACACAATGAATTATTGATGCTCACTCACTTCTCTCTCTTATGGATGCATTTTCCAGCTCCTGGGAATCTAATTTCCTGTTCCTGCTCCTGTCAACTGATTGGTGTTTATGTTTAGGAATCTGTTTCTTATAACTCTTCTTTTTTCCGGTCTTCAGTTTTGCTCGTTATTGTTTTTTTTTTTTTTTAAATGTTTAGTCCTTGGCAGCGTATTAAACAAAAATGGCAACACCTATAATATGAGCCTTTCAATCAAATCCATGCAGCCATATTGGAGAAAACATGCGCGCGTGCGTGCGTGCGTGCGTGCGCGTACATCAGTGTTGAAGGTCGTCTCAGATGGAAAAAGCTCATCACAGCTGGATGGAGAGTGAACTTTCTTCAAATTGTCCATTCTCGTACACCGTCGTTTGGACGCAGAAGCATAAAACATGCTTCAAATTCAGCATTTTGGCCAGTTGATTTTATTAACCGGTGTGACCATATTTGGACAAGAGGGTGGAGCTAGAGGGGAGCAGATCTGTCCTGATTCAAATCGCTGCGATCATAACTAGTCAATGTCCTGATGCCCTAAGGATATTTTTGTGTTATAGCCTATTTTTATCAAAATGGGACAGTAATTGAAAAAAAGGACCAATATGCCATATTGAAGAATACCAGTGAGGGTGAGTCCATAAACTCCAAATGTAAAGGGTACAGAGGTAATTAATCAAATGAGAGCTATCTCTTTTTGCAACCCTGCCGCCCACAACGCAGACTTAAAGCTCGCTCGCAATGGTTTCACTTTTCAATACCAAAAGGTATGTCCACATGTTTCACACATTTTATCGTAAAAAAACCCTCAACTACCGTGAGATTTGTGGTAAAAAAAAAAAAAAAAAAAAGTAATCGCATGGCTTCGACTTTTCTTTGTTCTGCTCAGCGAGTGGAGGAAGAGTGAAACCAGACGATATTAGGATCTGCGGCATTGAACAATTATTCCTCTATAGGTCAATATTTTCTTAATTTATGGGGAGGATTTGCTGGGCGCATGTGCTTTGTTTTAGTAACGCCTCGCTTCACAAACAGAAATCCATAGCTGGGAACTGCCCAGCAGAACCAGAGTGGACTGCTGCTGTCTGCTGAGCAGCTCCACCCGCTGAATAAGGGACTGAATGATACTGATGGTTGATTAGGAAGGGGAGGATAAACTTGTTCTTAACAACATGGACTGAAATTAGACATTACAGCCTTCTAAGCACATTAGAAAACAATATTAAGTGGTTAATGGAGCCCAATGTCATTTCTTTTTAATGGGGCCCCAAAACTCTGCCTAGCACCAACAGCCAGATCAAATCTTACCATGTATTGAAATCCAGATTTATTGTGTCTCAGGGGTGTGGCAATCTTCTGGAATGTTCCTAACCATACAATACAGCAATCCTTATTAGATACATAACAGGCGGACTCTGCATTTGGAGACCAGGCAATGCAAGTATCATTACACAGTGTGAATGCAGCATTCCACCTTGGAATAAACATGGGGTCTTTGAGGTGACGCCACAGGGCCCATGGCGTGCCGGCGAGGAATGCGCCTCACGTCTGCAAAGCCATCTGAATATTTGCAGTTTTGTTGCTTTTAATTTCAACACTGTTTTCTTTGGCTTAGTGATTTTAAACCCACTCAGGCCTCATTGCTAATGTGTGTTGTCTGCTGGTATGATTTGGTGCAGGCATGGGGCAAATTGGGTGAGTGCCCCCCCTTCCCCCCCCACACACACCCCCACCCCCCTTCAACTGTCAACTGGCAAATCAGCCTCTCATGGAAGCCAGACATTTAATTGCTCTCAGATGCTGAAGCTTTTGGTGTGAGCTGCCGAGCTGCTTAGTGCAGTTCTAAGGTTGGATTCATACACTGCCATTGATTAAAAATGCTAATGTGCCTGAGAGACCAGGGTCAGATAGTTGTACAAAAAAATAAATAGATAAATAAGGCCCTCTGGGACATTGTTATTTATTCCAAGCAGTAAATGAATGAGTTTGCCTTGATGTAATCAGCTGTCAGTCATGCAAATGTTCCTTATACATCATTTTTTATTTTGAGTAATAAAGTTCACTTCTCTGCCTTCCGTGTAGATTAAAGGAAAACTTTAATGCTGTTTGTAAAATGACTGTTGCTGGTGATTAGCTACCATGTTGTGTTCTGTTTAGTTGAAGTGCTGCAAATGTAGATTTTTTTTTTCTCCGAGGAATGAAAACTGGAAAACACCTCATATTCCAAAATCTCCACAACTCCATGTGGTTGCTGTTAAATGTGTTTGAAATTCACAACGCTTACAAACACTGATTGATTAAAAGATGATTGGCTATTGATTTCCACTGAGAAGTGATGAACAAATTTCACCCATTTATGCACCAAAAACAAAACGACTAGTAAAAACATTTCTAATACCGATAGCTTTTTGCATGTTATTTTTTTCGGTCCATTTCAAGAAAAATTAAGAAATTGAATGCATGAAAACACTTCATAGTAAAAAAAAATAATAATATTAAAAAGAACTTTACAGGAGTTAAACATTCATGAAATATTAATAAAACACATCAGGTCAAGTCAAGAGAGAAAGAAGGGGTGGGAGAAGAAGGGGCACAAAGAAATGCACGGTAACAACCACAGTAATATTGTGGTGGAGGTCCGTCTCCGTCCTGGAAAGACGAGAAAACAACTCCAGGGAAAAAATTAAGTTAGTAACATGCAGGAAAAGGATGAGGAAGAGGATAATCTTATATATATATATATATATATATATATATATATATATATATATATATATATATATATATATATATATATATATATATATATATATATATATATATATATATATATATATATATATATATATATATATATATATATATATATATATATATATATAATGTCTACTGCATGCACATGTCTTAACTATTCATGACGAACTAGTCAGATTATCAGAAGTATCTGCAGAAAACAATGCTCTCAGTGCTCTCACACCTACTTCTCATTTCTTCTCCATACTTCTCTCATTTGCTTTAAACATGTTCCAAACACAATTTTTTTTACCTGAATATATGATTAATACATTGAAAACAATGCCATGTGCTCCCGGCTTGCGTCAAGGTCAGCCACGGAGAAGGCGGTGAGGCTGTGCTGCCGTCCACATGAGATGATTGGTTGGATTGGTTTACAGACATCCAATCAAATGCGTTTGTGCATTTAGGTGGAGTCATATAACAATAATCATAGATCTATACATCCTAGAATGTCCATTGGAGTGGGCAGGGATCTGAATAGGTTATTGACACCTTATGACACATGAGCACATGGCCTGAAGGTCAGATTGGCCCCCTCGACAAGCTCTATCTGGCTCATTGGCTCCTCAGAGGAAAACAAAATTACCTGTTTTGCCTGATGAATCAACAACAGATTCGATATGAGGAAAGAACGGTGCCATTTAACATCTTTCAGCACCACGAGTTTTACTTATCAACTCAACTGTTCAAGGTGTGGCCCCTTGCTTACTTTAACTAAGTCAGTATTGCAGATGCATGTTTGCAGAGGTTCACCATGCACAGCGACAATCAATCTCAATCCCAAAATGTGTGTTATAGACAGAATAGTTTTTTAAGTGCAGCAAGACAGATGACAATGAATCACGAGACTCGTGGCTCATCTGCTGTGATATGGAATTCTGTCATCAAGTGTGTTTCACAGACTCGGTCAATCACATGTCACTCTCTGCTCAGTTTCTAGCTTTACCTTCAGGCTCCAGCACTGGGATCGCGCTGCTGTGGACTTGTAATGTTGGAGACCCCGACCGCTCACTGAGCAGTTTCTCTCCCCCAGCGGTTGCTTTGCTGCTCTTTGACTCAGTCGAATCTCCGATCACAGAGCAGCAAGAGTGAAAACTGGGCTCAGCAAAATGAACTTGTACAACATAAAGCATTGAAATGTGTTGTGGTTCTGTGCGAGCAGTCAGTCAGTGATGAGTAAACTGATGTCACCAGTTCACACTGGAAATTGAGGTTCACTGACACAATTTGCCCAGAGCCGTGTTATATACATCCTAATGTCTGCAAATGCAGAATTTCCGAATGAAAACATCTCCAGACAGAAGACGGTGCACATTTATCATTTTCATGACAATACACATGACCCAGTGTTTGACATATCTTGGAATGAATATACGATGTTTGTTTAAGAAATAATACGGCTTAAATCGAGGTGAGATGGACCGAAATTTCAGTCAAGTGTTTGATATCAAGCCACAGACATCAGAGGAGCCGTCCAATTGGCTGTGAGGTTTCAGCTGCAGTTAAAGGTTGCCATCGGTGACTGTAACAATGTCCAATGGGACGGGGATACACCAAGACACCTCTCAGACTATCGCACAAAGACCATAACTACTACCGCTGTCATGATTATACTGTCAGAGGCAGGAGATTCGGCTTTAGGAAGCGATAGAATATATTTGTTGGTGGTGTCAAAAAATGTGGGAAATACAGTGAGTTAAAAAAAAAATATTTTTGGGTGTCAGTCCTGAAAATCCCGGTGTCATTTATTATTGGAGTCTATGGGATTTGGGTGTCACTTGGAGGGGTAACGGAGCAACATTTGTGGGTCTTTTTGCTTAATGAGTTACGATTGTTGTGAAAGACAACAGATGTTCTTACGTTCTCCCAAAACATGTGGGAGGAGTGGGACGAGCTGAGGAGAAAGTTTTGAGAACAGTTTCTGCCACTTTCCTCGTGTGCCACCGAATGTTAGAGGCCCTTTAACATTTATTGGCGAATCACCAATAGTTGTGTAAATGACTATTGTAGCAATTATACGAGATTTAACTTTCAGAGCATCCTCTTGGTAATCAACATGGGTGATATATTCAGAAAGCAAATCCACTTGTCACCTTCCCTTTTCAAGAAGAAAGGATGAGCCCCATTATAGACATGGAGCATCTGTCACCAGAAGGAAAGCATTCATCTGAACGGCAGCAAAGCAATAATTGGATGATCAGATAATCACCCGGTTAACTATAGAGGAGCACTGGAGATGTTTGCATTCTTTGTTCCGGGCCTCTGGTGTTGCAGCATTCAGTGCATTCACACCCTCGGTCCCTCGGTGCTCCATCCTCACTTCAGCTGTGGCAACTTTGTTCCTGCGTTCGGGCGCCACGATAATAACGTCCCCACCACTCCAGCCTTGAATGCGCAGGATTGCCCGGGGAGTGAATGTCCTAAATGGCAGCATCTCCTTTCAGCGCCAAATTCCACCTCGAGCGATGACCAATCAAAAAAAAAAGGAAAAAAAAGACACGAGCGAACTTTCTTTTCCATTCAACCTTTTTTTTTTTTCCCCCTTCAATCAAAATGGGAAAACATGCAACACCTCAACGACCCGAACAACAGGGTCAGAGGACAAAGACAGATGATGCTATAACAGAGCTAGCAGCTGCTCTTTAAAGGCAGCGGGTCCACCAGCATTTCTCTGCAGTGACCTAAGACACCGAGTATGTACGTGTGTGCGTGCGTGTGCGTGTGTGTGTGTGTGTGTGCGCGCGCGTGTGTGTGCGCCTTTCTGGACCTGATAGTGTTTGGTTCCAAGGAAGTCAGAGAAGACGTACATTCACATCTGGTTTCACAGTGTTCCCATAGATGATGATACCTACAGGCTTCACAACAAAATCATCACCAGCACTGACGATTTTGAGGTGACACAGCGGGCTGTTCCAGCCGGGGCGGCGATTTAGTATCTGATTGATTTATTAATGATTAAATGTTAAGGCCTTTACATACCGGGGGCATGACGAGCAAGTGACACAAAAATCAACTCACGCGTCGGATAAAATTCAATATCAGGCACCAGTCGATGTCCCCCGTGATGATTTCCATTTCACACGGCGAAGAAGGAGGGAGGAAGTTCTGCTGCTTCATATAGGAGCAGTTGGGCCACGGAAAGTTCTGAGCCTTTTGTAGGATGTCGTTGGCTCGGTTTGAGCTTCCTCTGAGGGTGAAGCTGCTGAGGTCCGTTGACGCAGAGCAGCGTCTGGCCTGATGTCTGAGGCGGGTGGCCGATCATTTTTGATTGGTCCTCAGTTGCCACTGGATTCCATTCCACACAAGGTGACTGGTTGTGGTGCAAAAGCTCTGAACAACTGGCCTTGTTCCCAAAAAAACATTATGTTACGTTGTCGCTGCAAGTAAAACTTTATTTCTAAAGCACATTGAAAACAACCTCAGCTGACAAAAGTGCTGGACAGACTACAATTATACATACAATAAATAGCCCCTGGTTTAAAAACATCGGGAATAATAAAACAGTTAAAATAAATACCGACAATTAACGTGTCAATTGATCACACAACAAAGTGTGTAAAGTTTTTGCTTCTTATTTAAAACCATGCTTGACTGGTCCGACGCCCAAAACCTGTGGACACGTTTTGGCTAATCAAGGTGGCGCCGTCTCTTGTCCTGCAATACCAATTTATTTCTCAAGAGGCAATAGTGAGTCACTCCAGGGTGAGTAAGCCATCTAATCTCACCCACTTTTGCACCATTTTCATTCCTATACTACAAAATGTGAGTTAACACAGTTGATGTGATTTCACAGCCATTCAGCTGGAAACGATCTGTTTCACCCCTGCAATGTGTTTTATGATAACATGTGACTGCAGCTTTTGGAACTTTTCTTTCAATTTCTGGCAACGGACCTGAAGAATTAAATTAACTTTAAATCTACGATTGGACGTCATCGTCCCCCAAAATGCTGGAAATTAAAACGAAGGACACTCGCATCACTTTTAGCAATAAAGCCAAGCTGGGGCGGGTTGATCCTACACGCCTGATGCTCTATGAGTGTCACCGCCGATGACACACACGTTCCCCTCTTCAGGATCCGCGGGTCATGATGGATTCATGTGGACGTTCATGCTTTCCACAGAGATGCACGCCAGGAGCCTCCTAATGGACGGCGCGCACGTTTGCGTGGATGTTAGTGGGATAAAGGGCACGCGTACGATGGGCTTTTCACACATGCACGCATATAAAGCTCCGTGATCTAAATAACACCTGTTGTGGTGTTTTTATCAAGCCGGGGCTGAGATCCAGCCTCGGGCTCCTGCAGGTCCAGGGAGAGGGGTGGTGCCTCTGGAGGGGTGTTTGCTTTAGGCCCACTTTACAACCATGATGCTTTTTCCAGACCTGTGCCTGAAATGCAGACAGGAATGGGAACGGAGCCAGTGAGCACATTCAGAATTTCTGCTTTTGTTTTTTTTTTTTTTTTTCTTAGTTTTTTGTTTTTTTTCTTAATAGAAGTACCCAAGTTAGTCTCCACGTTACACATATCTGCGCGTCGCTGTTGCGGATGCAGCAACCGCCTCTGCAGGGAACATATCTAACCCCAAACTAACTCATGCAAGGCAGGCCCGGCATGCAATCAGCGGAGGCATTTCCTGCATGATTTTCATTCAGCCGACTGTTGTGCCCCTTTGATGCCGAGCGCTGTTCATTCAATCTCTGATTAGAAAGGTAAAGGCCTGGGGGCTATCTGCACGCTAATCTGTGGTCAAGGGTAACTTATGCTCTGAGCTATCTCTTCAATGTGCCATGACACCGTAATGGCTCAGTCCCAGTGCCGATCAAAGAGCTGTTTATGGCCGACGCTGCAGATTGCACTTGGCTGCTATGCCACTCGCGCAGCAGCCAAGATAGAGGCGAGATGATAATCGGCCTCGCACCCAAACAAACGCGATATGCATCGCCGACCAGAACCCTGAAATGTTGCTCTTTCTTTCTCCTGTTGCTCTAATGACACGGCCTCTATCTTAGCCTGTTGTCAGCTGTGGCTCTGAGTGTGTCTCAGTGTGTGTGTGTGTGTGTGCGTGCGCGTGTTTGTGTGTACAAGAGAGGGGGAAATTAAATGGGGAATTAAATGCTTTATTGTGAGGCATTTGGGCGCCCAGCTAAGCAAAAACAACTCAATAATTTGGAGGAGGGGTGGGGGTCGGTGGGGGGGATGACACAAGTGGCCACAGTCACCACATAAGCCTCCAAAGCACGTCACTGATTAAAAAAATCATAATAACCGAGAAGACACGAGGGAGCAGGTGTGGATCGGCGTCGGTGTGTGTGCGTGCGTGCGTGTGTGTGCGTGTGTGTGATTTGCAGTTTCGTTAACTTCCTTGTTTTCCACACAGTAACTCCCAGGTGGGAAACAACTTCTAAACCGCAGTCGTAATTGCGAGCATGTGGCACCGAGCAGCATCCAGGGCGCGCTGGATGTTTCCTGAGAGCTGCGAGCCGCGGACCCATCGCGGGCCGCTGCGTGTCCATGAGTGGAGGAGGCGCACACGCATACACACGTACACACACACACACACACACACACACACACACACACATGCACGCACACTGAATGAGGGCTGCTGCATCTGTTTAGAAGCAAACAAACTCCAAAAAAAAAAAAAATCACATTTGCCTTCAATCTTCTGATCTGAGGGTCTGACAGTCTGACACCATGTTCCAGGTTTTTGTTTTGTTTGTTTTTGTGCGCCTGTTTGCTCAGGATTTCTTTTTTTTTTTGAAGGATATCATCATTCATTCTCTCGACGCACTCGAGACCACTCGAGCCGTGGCACAATGCGGCGAATCTGAATCTGACAGGGCGTCTCTTCAGGCTCAGGAGCGCGCCAAACCGGGAGCGTCAGCTGGGGCAGACGCGCGCGGCGGCGCGGCAGAAGGTGGTGACAGGAGCGCGCCTCTCAGAGCCGCACGCGGCCGCACGCAGCCGCAGACGCCGCAGACGCACAAAGGCGGGCAAACAGACTCCGCCGAGCACGTTTGCATTTGGTTTAATGCGATGGGCGGTTAAATCTGAGCTCATGTTACAACCCTGTTATTGATTATAATTGTCTTACATCTTTTTTTTTTTTAATATCAAATGTTAAAGCCTCTATAGAACCAGGCGTCCTGGTCCAGCAGCGTCCTGACGCATGGAAGGTCGATGATACCTTTTTTTTGTGCCATTTGGTTTCCTCAGTTATTCCGTTAAACCCAGATGTAAAAAAACTAAACTTGATGACGCGCTAATCTGAAAAAACAAAACAAAAAAACGTCGCATTGTGCGCAATTTACGCTGCCAAACGAATCTACTGCGAGATGCTGGATGAATACGCGCGTCCGAATCGAAATGTTTTTTGGTTTTTTTTTTAAATGTCACGTGTGTTTTAACTGTGAAAGTGAAAGAGTTACGCAGCGAACGCGCGGATTCTTGTGACTGAAGCCATTTGGAAATAAATAAAATAAATAAATAAATAAATGCCGAACTGCCCGGGAACGCGGGGTCGTTAAAGGAGAATGTCGATGTGACGATTGTGTTGATCTTTCAATAAGTAAACAACTCTCGTTTTTTTTCCAGTAGAGATCACATCTGCAACACATAACAGAGGAAATGAACAGAAAACAAAGGTGCATTTTGTGATTCTTTATTGCTGTTTCTTATTATCCGGAATGAGCAACCCAAAATAAAATAAAAAATAAAAATAAAATGACAGTTGGTGGGGTTTTAGCGGTGAGTGGGATCCTCTCAGGCACCTGCGGCTTCACCTGTCTTTGCTTTGGCCGCCTGGATGAATCAGCTGCAGCGCCTGGAAAAGCCTCTGTTTACTGCGACACACACACACACACATACACACACACACACATTCCCTATGAATAAGCATCCTGGAGGACTTTGTCAAATCCGCAGCGCGTGTCAGCAAACATTCGGGCCTCTTGAAAGCGCGCGCGTCCTTTGGTTGACGTGTTGTTTTTTTTTGGTCTGACAAGTAATTAGCAGATTGGGGGGAGTGAGTTGGGCGCCGATGTGCGCAAAAGATCCCCAAAAAAAATGATGCCAGTTATTCTGTCGGGGGGTTTCATATCTTGTCTTCTTTTTTGAGCGTAAGAGCGCAAAAACAGAGGCCGTTAGAAAAAGGCGCCTCCATCTGCGTGGAAAAAACCTCGCCGTGGTAATAAAGAGTTTGCGTGTGTTTGTGTCAGCTGAGCCCCGGTGGGTAAAACCGGGCCCGTTCGGGGGTCGCCGGTGGAGGCTGCTGCCAGTGGGTTTTTTTTTCCTTCTTGTCAATATTAGCGGGACTACTTGGGAGGAAGTTTATAATTGGACACGTGTTTTTCCTGCTTTTTGTCGTTTGGAGATCAACTGATCCCTTTGTGATACGCTTTTAAAGCAATGAACGATTTCCAAGGAGGAGTAAAGAGTGCTGAAGGGCTCCCTTTCAGCCTTCACAATTGGCGAGAGCAACCCGCCGAGATACACGGAGGCCCTGGAAGTATTTAATCCAGGAGATGCGGCCGCCGGGTTGCGCAGAGCAGATTAAGGCGCGCGGTGGTCGGGCAGTTCTGAACCTTAGATAGAACTTACAACCATCTAGTCTGCTGTGCTTGAAAACAAAACCAACAACAATAAAACGAAAACATGGAGGATGTTCTGTTCGACTTTGACCAGGATGGCAACACGGATTTCGCGTTTTGGGGACAGATGGACCAGAACATCCAGTTCCAGACCCAGCTGGACTCGTTCCTGCTGGACTGCACCGCGGCGGGGGGGCAGCTCTCCCCGTGGTCCTCCTTCGGCTGTCAGTCCGTGCTGCCCGACGCCCAGCTGACCTTCACCGACCTCGACGTGCAGTCGCCGGCGTTCGGCCCCTGCGCCGAGGCGGAGGGCTCCTCCGGGGACGAGCCCCTGGACGCCGGCGCCAAGGGCAAAGCGCGGCGGCTGGTGTCCCATCAGCCCTACAAGGTGCAGCGGCACGCCGCCAACATCCGAGAGAGGAAGAGGATGCTGAGCATCAACTCCGCCTTCGAGGAGCTCCGGTGCCACGTTCCCACCTTCCCGTACGAGAAGCGCCTGTCGAAGATCGACACGCTGCGGCTGGCGATCGCCTACATCGCCCTGCTGAGGGAGATCCTCATGTCGGGCTGCGACCCCAAGTCCTACGTGGACGAATGCATGAAGAACGGATACAAGAACCAGAGCAACGCCGTCTGGAACACGAGCGGTGAGCGCGTCGTAAAACTTTTAACGAGGGAGAACCGACAAATCAACACGTCGGTCACCCCGCGTCACCGTGCTGTTATTGAATCATCATTAAAAACATCAACGCTGCGCAACATGTCCGGAGGCAGGCGGGTTTAAAGCGGTCTTAAAATATGAATGCTGGTTCACACCGAGAAGCAAAGAAGAGGTGAAATTTAGATTTGATTTTTAGATTTGGGGGGCATCACTCAATCATGTGCACAGTCGTGGCACATTAAAGAGGAACATGTGAAGCGCCCCTCCGTGTC
>CAAKHG010030874.1:3861-15823 GCA_901007715.1 Dactylopterus volitans | reverse complement strand
TGGCGGTTTGCTTGATCCTCCATGCGCTGCCATGTCTCCCTACTGTTGGTGGTGAGAATGTGTGTGTATGGTTGTGTGTATACATGGAGGGTGGAACGTAGGGGTTCTGTTGGTTTTTATTTTTCTTTTGCATTGCTTTTAACTGTTGTAAAGCACTTTGTGTTGCATTTTAGATGTTTGAAAAGTGCTATTTAAATAAAGTTTGATTCGATTTGATTCAGCATTAAAAGACAACCTTCCACGTTTTGGGAGACGTGCATCCTTTAATCCCCTAAATGCAGGGAGGCCTCTGGGGACACTTAGAGCAAGGAACGTGAGGCAGAGTTGCAGGTGAGGGTAGCGAGGAGACACGTTAGCCTAATGAAAACACCTAAAAGCAAACAGCACCACCAAGTCTGATAAAACTCTGATGATACTCACAAACACGACCCCCTTCAGCATGTCAGGTACAACCATGGGAATGAAACCCTTCAGGAGTCAAACAACAAAAAAAGGAATTAGCACTCCTAGATGCTAATAAAACCACGGTATTCCTTAATTTTACTTGGATTTAATATTTATGAGGCTTACCCGGTGCTGCAGTGTGTCCAGGGCAAAGTTTTGGAGTGCAGTCTGTAGTCTGGCCCCGGCTCCCCTCAAATAATAGGTTCTAAGGCCCGAGACATGAGCTAGATGCCTGAGTAGAGGGCAGAGGAACAAAATACACTTAGGCAGGTCCATAAATACGGGGACATGGACACAATTCTCATCTTTGTGGATCTAAACATCACCACAATGCATCTCAAATGAAACAAATAAGATGTGCTTTAACCGCAGAAACTCAGCTTTAATCTGAGGGTATTTACATCCAAATACGGTGAACTGTGTAGGAATAATAACAGTTTGTATATGTGCCTCTCACTTTTTAAAGGGACCAAAAGCAATGGGACAAAGGAACAATCAAAAATCAAACTTTCACTTTTTAATTTCTGGTTGCAAATCCTTTACAGCCTGTGAAGTCTATAAACATCACCAGACGTTGGGTTTCATCCATGGTGCTTTGCCAGGCCTCAACTGCAACTGTGTTCAGGTTCCTGCTTGTTCTTGGGGCATTTTCCCTTCAGTTATGTCTTCAGCAAGTGAAATGGATGCTCAATCGGATTCAGGTCATGTGATTGACTTGGCCAACACATAACATTCCACTTCTTCTTTGCCTTAAAAAACTCTTCCGTTTGCTTTCGCAGCATGCTTGGGGTCATTGTCCATTTGCACTGTGAAGCGCCGTCCAGTGAGTCCTGAAGCATTTGGCTGAATATGAGCAGATAATATTGCCTGAGATACGTCAGAATTCATTCTGCTGCTTTTGTCAGCAGTCACATCATCCATGAAAACAAGGGAACCAGTTCCATTAGCAGCCATACATGCTCACGCCACGACACAACCACCACCATGCTTCACTAATGAGATGGTATGTTTTGCATCATGAGCAATTACATTTCTTCTGCATACTCTTCTCTTCCCATCACTCTGGTACAAGTTGATCTTTGTCTCCTTTGTCCATAGGATGTTGTTCCAGAACTGTAAAGGCTTTTTTAGATGTTGTTTGGCAAACACTAATCTGGTCTTTCTGTTTTTCAGGCTCACCACTGGTTTACAGCTTGTAGTGAAGCCTCTATTCACTCTGGTGAAATCTTCTCTTGATTGTTGACTTTGACACACACACACACACACACACACACCTGCCTCCAGGAGAGTGTTGTCGATCTGGCCAGCTGTTGTGAAGGCGTTTTTCTTCACCAGGGAAAGAATTCTTCAGTCATCCAACACAGTTGTTTTCCGCTGTCTTACAGGTCTTTCGGTGTCGCTGAGCTCACCGGTGAGCTCACCGGTGCGTTCTTTCTTTAAGAATGTTCCAAACAGCTGACTTGGCCACACCTAATGTTGATGCCATCTCTCTGGGTTTGTTTTGATTTTTCAACCTAATGATGGCTTTCTTCACTGATAGCGACGGCTCTTTGGATTGCATATCGATAATTGACAGCAACAGATTCGAACTGCAAATAGCACGCTTCAAGTCAACTCTAGACCTTTTATCTGCTCCTTGTAAATGGGATAATGAGGGAATAACACACACCTGGCCTTGAAACAGCTGAGCAGCCAATTGTCCCGTTACTTTTGACCCCTTAAAAAGTGGGAGGCACATATATACACACACACACTTGTAATTCCTTCACCTGATTTGGATGTAAATACCCTCTAATTAAAGCAGAAAGTCTGCAGTCAAAGCACATCTTATTTGTTTCATTTCAAATTCATTGTGGTGGTGCTGATGAGTTGAGAAGTGTGTCAATGTCCCAGTTTTTATGGACCTGACTGTATATGACTGAGGGCAGATATTTAAAGTGCTTGCATATTTGTACACAGTTGTTTAAAGGTCTCTAAAAGTTTTAATTCTTTGATCTCGAATTGCATTTTGAGTACACAAAAAACTATTTTCCCCTCGTCATAAATTATCGTCGTCAGTCATACGAACGCAATGTTCTGGGGATTAATAAACAGACTGCACAGCAAGTGTCTCATTAAATGTGCAAGGTATTCAATAACATTGCTACCTCTGTCTGATGAGACCCAACTCCTCCCCAAGTTCGACATGGCCTCTGGGCTTGAAGTCAAAGTCTCCAACATAGACACACAGCACATGTTTAGAATCGTGTTACTAAAGACATCTATTGAGAATCACCCCAGCCACACTTCAGATCAAAAATAGCAACGAAAGCGTCAGTCACCTGGCTTCTTTCCAACCAGCTCCACCACCCTCGCCTGGCTCTCATCTCCGACGGGCTCAAAACGAAAAAAAATATCTTATATTTCAAACTTTAACAGACATTCCTTGCACACTTTATCACTGAGAATAAAACTGTGTGCTCCCTCACCACATCGGGATGTGTGGTGTTGGGCAGTCTCAGCGCTCGGCCATAGTGTTCCTGCTCCAGCTCCGTCTCTCTGGGGTAGAGCTGATTCAGTCTTTTGCGGACCTCTCGACCCTTCTGCAGAGCCTGACTGTACTCTGGAAGCTGCATGGTGGACAACAAGGACTCACAACTCTGGCAAACTTGCGTTAAGAGTGATAGACAAAACAACGAAAGTGATGGAAAAACTCACACTGGTGAGCGCTGTCTTGTCAGTGTTGATCTGAGAGAGGAACGCATTGTCAAATTTTATGATTTAACTTTATATTCTTGACAAACACACAAATCTACGCTAAATAAAAGGTGTTTAAAAAAGGTATTTGAGACATTGAGTATTTTGTAGCATTGAATTGAATCATATTCAGGAATAAGTGTAGATGTAGGATTATTTCTTTGGCCAACATACTATGATAAAAACTGTTCTTTGCCACCATTGTGGCAATGACCTTTAACCTTTACTGACCACTAGTGCACGGACTGTTTCACCGATGTGCTTCTTTTGCCGCTCCAACCCAGAAATTTCTGTCCTTATTGCCTGGAGCTGCTGCCACACACACACCTGAGATATGAAAAAAGGGCGTGCATGCACACATACACACACACACACACACACACACACACACACACACACACACACGTCAATGTTATCAATTGAAAAGTCAGCAGAACAGCAGAAAAAAGTTCCATGGAAACTCTTATCTTGTACCGTTTCCTTAAACATTGTCTTTGCAACAATATTCACTCATCATTGTTTAATATTATCCTTGTCCTTGAGCAGTTAATTAAATAGAGTGTATACAAATAATTCATGGCTACAATTAAGCTCTATACACTCTTTATGTTCCAATGTTTATTAGAGGCAGTATTTGCTTTAAGTTAATTGACACTTAAGTGAGCATTTTTAATGGTTATCGGTTTTAACATTTCTTGTGCATTATGTCATATAAGTCAGCATTCAACAGCTTTTTGTGTTCAGGCATTTAACAGTTTTAAGATGCACACAAATATTCCTTCCATCGGATTGAAAATCGGGAACACATGAATAACCAAACTGTTAATCACGTAACCCATTCTTGGTGTTTGCGCACCAAAGGTTCAAAGCTCCCACATCACAGCTCCGCACACATACATGGGAGCTGATGATGGTTGTCTTCAAACTCGATGTGATGTCAAAATCTTCCGCTTGCGCTCAACAGGTAGGATGAGCACGGATGATGTTCCCCGCTCGGGCAGAGGAATTTCAAAATTGTACTATCGTGTCAGCTGCGCATACGTCATCCTGCACGGCAAAGCTCAGACAGGTGTAAAGCACCACCCACGCATTACAGGGGAGTGAGTTACGGTAGAAGGAAAAAAAACAAACAAACAAAACACTAAAGCCTCTGTCAACAGCTGGCGGCTTCATTCAACAGAATACGGAGATACCGCTGTTATGACAACAAGTTACGTCACCGATAAAGCTGTTTGCAAACACGTACAATTTTCCTGACGTCGTCCTCCCGCAGTTCGCCCTTCCTGCTCTCCACGTTGGCGATGACTTTGTCGGTCTCCTCGCAGACCGCTGTCATGTCCAGCTCCGGTTTGTCGCTGTAACCTTTGCATGCATGCTCGTACAGACTGCTCCGGCGTCTGTGACAAAAGCGCTGCGGAATAACTACACTCGTCTTCTGCCGTGCATAATGTTTTGCCACCGGATTTAACACTGTCAGCGCGGCGTTACCAGCCCTAGCGACCACGCTGATACACGTCGCCATGTTGGTCAATGTTGCATTCACGAAGTGTGGGAATGTGCGCAATTATACTCTGTACGCTTGAGATAATCCCGTGTAAACGCAAATTACGCGTATTAGTTAATTTCTATATAGAATATAACCTAAACAAGGCGATACTACAATGGTAATAGCCATTTATGATTTTTTTATTTTGCTTTCTTCATCGCAATATGGAATGCTTTGGACGGAGCTGCGCAGTCGTATGATCATAAATGCAGCATGAATGCGGAAATCAGTATTCCGGAAGTGAAATCGAAATAAATCATCAGGGATTCGTTCTTCCTTTCTTTGCATGTGTTTATTTCAGTATCAAGCAACTTATTCAACAAAACGGTCGCCGCATTTTTTTTTCAAAGGATTTCGAACATTTTTAATTTGTCCGGTGACAAACGGCTCCAAGCAATCGTCACGAGCTAAAGGTCAGCCAATCAGATGAGCGGAAATTAAGCGCTGCGGTGATCCGGTTCAGACATGACAAGTGCGGCCGATTGAACCTCAACTCAGTCCCCAATTCCTGCCCCCCAGTCTCAGAAACTACTCTTTGCAGTGTCTCGTCGTCGAGCCAGACGCGTGTGCTCACTGCCATGGTGGACTGAAATGTGTCACGACTAGAGAGGCGTTTGCACAGGAGGAGACTCGTTCCTCCGTAAGCTTGTTTTTGGTCCTTCAGTTGGTGGTAATGTTGTTTAATATGGCAGCGAGCAGCCTGACTCGTCCTCAACGCAGGCCGGACGAGCCATTCAGCTGAGCCCAGAGGACCAAGGCACTCAGATGGGAGCCAACAAAGGATTCTGCTAATACACCGGCTAGCTGGTTACTGTTGGCCTTCTCCAAACTGCCTCACCAATTCCTGTCGAAAGTGTCACCCAATCAGCCTTCACGGTGGAAACGAGAAGGCGAGCCAAGGTACAAAAGCTACAATTTCAACAACAATAGCTTGCTTCATGTGCCATTTATTAAAGCTAGCCCGTTACGACATTGTTATACTCTCACTTGAAATGAAAATGGAAACTACTCTGCCAAGGGGTTTGGGGGGAAAAAAAATCTGCACAGACAATATTTACTGCTGCACCATACAAGCTAGCCACCATGAACTTTAGCAAAGCAAAGCAACAAGGATGGCAGATAATGGTTATCTAGGTCATGGTTGTGGGTCTGTTACACAGGGCAGCATCATTACAGATATTAGCATGTATGAAAGTTAACATGCCAAATGTGTTGCCTTGTTTTGCTCACTTTAAATGCGCGCGTGTGTGTATGTGTGCCAGATGAACGCCGTGCGGGGGGGCACAGTCACCTGGCGCCCCCAGCCGTGGCAGGACGGAGACGGAGGAGGGGGAGAGCCTCTGTCCGACAGTGATTCAGAGGAGGAGGACTTCCCGGATGACAGCACCACACCACTGGGGGACTACATCACACATGGTGAGGACGACAGAAATGAAGTGGAAGTCCCCTTGGTTGGCAATTTTTTTTAAAATCAGTCCATCACCCACCGGAAGCCGACCATTCACCCTTTTCCTCCCCCCAACCTGTCCCACTCCTTTCTGATCTGCTCTGTGTGATTCTTGCTTCTCTCCTTCTTTCTCTTCCCTCTTTTTCGTGTCCGTTTCAGGGTTGAAGCAGCTGCTGGATGCTCAGCAGCTGTGTGATGTCACACTGCTTGTTGAGGGAAAGAAGTTCATGTGTCACAGGTATGTCTGGGTTCACAGATACTTAGAAGTACTGATAACAGGATCGATATCAAAGTATGAGTCAATTTATATGAAAAGATCCATTTTCAACTCGTTATAAAACCCACTATTTATAATCAATGTAGTGCGTAATGAACAATAACTTCACTATCACCAGGATCTAGTCTAAATAATACCCTGGGTAATAGGAACTACTTCTCCTGCAGTTTATCAGTCATATGTGAACTGCAGCTCTATGAGTATGTGCAGCACTGAGAGAGCGGCGTTACTTTGTGTTTACTGACACTGATGACCACTGACTGTCACCCGTTACCATGTCAGGAATCATTTCAGATGCCCAAACAGCTGTGGCGGTGTGTGTGGTAAGAGTGAAGTGTTAGTGTGTGTGTGGAGGCTGTTTCTAGCTACATGATGGACATGTAATTTGAAATGGGTATAGCCTTCTTTATAACTCCCTTTCAGTTAAGCTCATATGCATACCATCAGCGCTGGATTGGTACATTACTGCTGATAAAGGTAATTAAGCCGGGGTTGTTGTTTTCTTTAAAGAATAACTTTCAAATACAAATAATGACACCTGGCTCTAGTCAATTATCAGAGTTGTCCTATCTCAGAATATTTAGTCTCTCCTGCAGTCTAAAAAATAATAATTTCATTTACAATAGCACTATATGAGAAGGAGAAAAGCATCCTGATCCTCACTGTAGTTCTCAAATATTTCGTATGGATACTTGATTAATGAGTATTCAAAGATACATTTATTCATCTTCTGCCAATGGAACCACCGATTAATGGAAAGTTTTCAAATGAGAAGAGATTATCAGACTATTGAAGTCAAGAAGAAAGCAATGTCATTTGTGATAAAGCTGCTCTCATACTGAAAAAACTGGGGGGGGGGGTTTTGATAGTCACTTGCAGCTTTTTATTCATATCAGCGCATTGTGAGTTAAGTATTGGTTTGAGCATAAGTTATCTTGTGAGTGACTTACATACGGAGCGGCGGTCATCGTACTCCTCCCTCCGCTCTTCCACTCCCTCTCTCTCTCCCCGTGCAGAGTGCTCCTGGCGGCGGTGAGCCCGTACTTCCGGGCCATGTTCACCAGCCCTCTGGTGGAGTCCCGTCTCACTGAGATTCGATTGGAGGAAGTGACGCCGTCTGTCATGGAGACTGTCATCCAGTTTGTGTACACCGGTGAGGCTGGGCTCTCTCTGGACACAGCTGAGGATCTGTTCGTGGCCGCCAACCGGCTTCAAGTCATGCCCTTGCAAGACCTGTGCTCCAGGTGAATCTGCTGAGTGATAGCAGAGAGCCAAGTTTACAAAGTTATTTACGTCAACGTACCTGTTTGTCTTTTGGACCTGAAACTGTTATCTCATTTCCTCTCTTTCCTTTTGTTTCACCCCTTCTGCCTTCTCTCTCTCCACTCAGATTTCTGTTTGAGCACCTCTCAGTGGATAACTGTTTGGGGATGTACTCTTTGGCCCGCTCTCACCATGACCAGCTGCTGCTGCGTGCCTCCCTGAGACTGGTAGCCCAGCACTTCCCCCGGGTGGCCCGACAGAAAGACTTCCTCCTGCTTGACCATGGCACCTTAGGCAGCCTCTTGAGCTCTGATCGCCTGGGTGTGGACTCCGAAGCAGAGGTTTACGATGCTGCGCGCCGCTGGGCGGAGCACCAACCCCTGGATCGTTACACCCACATGCCAGCACTGCTTCACCACCTGCGGCCTGGACTGCTGTCACAGGAGGAGAGTCGAAGGCTGAGCCAGGAGTTGGGTCCCGCTGCGGCAAGTGAGGGCCTCGGGGGGCCTCTACGACCTCGGGAGGGAATGTTTGAGAAAAAAATAGTGTGTGTGGATCTGACACCTCGAGAAGATGAGAATTTAGCTGCAAGAGACTACACAGTGGACTGCTTTGACCCCAGGACAGGCAAGTGGGAGAAGTTAGCAGCACTGGGTTCACTGGTCAGTCCGGGCTGCACGGCTGTGGGTGACAGGCTGTTTGTGGCGGGGGGGATCCTAAGGACGGGCTCTGTGTCTGCAGCTGTGCATGAATACGACGCTGTGTTGGACCGCTGGATAGAGCGACCTTCAATGGTCCAGCCCCGGACTATGCTAGGTCTGTTGGGCTGCGGAGAGTCCCTCTATGCCTTGGGTGGCAGTAACCGCTCGGCCTTGCTGGACTCCAGTGAGATGCTGGAGCTGGCTACTCTTCAGTGGGCCCCAGGGCCACGGCTACCGCTGCCCCTGCGTGCTTTTGCCTGTGCAGTGCTGCGTGGACGACTCTATCTTCTGGGCGGAACTACACTTGAACAGAACCGCGCCGTGGTCCACTCAGGGGTGCTAATTTATCACACTCTGACAGACTGCTGGACACGTGTGGCACTAGACAGTGGCGCCACCTGCCTCGCTGGCGGTGTGGCAGTGCGAGGAGGAGTCTGTGCCATCGGGGGATACATGAGGGATACCACCAAGTTTCTGGATGGAAACTACACCAATCTAGAGACTTTGGACGCCACTGGGCGTGTGCTGTTTTTCAGGGAGGGCAGGGGGTCTGGTGTCGAGAGGGAGGTGACAGGGGGAGGCGTGATGGTCTCTGCAGAGCAGCGAGGAGGTGCCGGCGGTGGAAGCGACCGAGCGCCGAGCCCTGTGGTTTTCCCCGGCCTTCCCCGGCGGATCGCAGCTGGCGGTGTGGCCAGGTGGAAACGAAGGATTTACGTGCTGGGTGGGGAAAACGGCTCTCGCTTCTATGACAGTGTTTATTGTTGGAAGCCTGGATGGCGCAGCTGGGTCCAAAGACGCGAGAAACTCCCAGGAGACACTGGGGGCGTCAGTCAGTTTGGGTGCACCACTCTGAAATTCCCTAAGAAACACATCCTGTCCAGACTGAGACGAGCCAAAGAAAACTGCAAGAAGGCGGATGCCTAGATAGGCACCGTCTGAGCGGAGTCCGCCGGAGTAATCCTGACATGGAGATGAGCTCCGGGCAGAGTTTGAAGTAGCTCCTCCTTGACCTCATGAGATGTTGGTGTTGAGATGAAGTCGCAAGGAACAAAAAGACCGAGCACAGCCACACACTAGGAGAAAAACTGAGTGCAGATAGTGTGAGTTTTAATAAAGCGGATCGTCACATGTGCAGGCAGAAACTGGGTAAATCAGGCTACACACACCTGAATGTAACCTAATCTATTTCTCGCAACAGTAAAGTCCTCCGAGAGAAAAACAGCCTGCTAATTGTTTTCTTTAACTGTAACTTTACTTTCAGCTTTTTGCCAATTTATCAGTAGCGTCTAGTTTAGACATGAAGATACCTCCATGCTTTTGACTATGCTGTGTTACACTTTCAAACGGCATCAGACACAGATGGAAACGCTTAAGCTTTATAAGTTAAATCTCTTTTTCAGTGAAAAAATTTTGAGAGATTGTCTATGTTTCCTGACTAACGTTGGCCCCTGAAACTCTATCAATGTCGTGCAATAAAAGGCTATACAAATGTACCTGACTTGGCAGGGGACATATACTGCGCATAAAACATTAACTTTTTGTTTTCTAACCGCACAAATGAATGTTTTCGAAAAGCATTCTGACTTTAATGGAGAGAATGAATATTTGAAGTCCCTCATAGCGACGTCTGAACAGCTTCTGCGCTTGTTCTGATATTTCAGTTTTCAGCGCAGGTTGATGCTTTGCAGCATTAGAACGGTCAAAGTTCTCCCAATATCGGTACGTGCGATGACTCGAGCGTGGAAAGTCATGCGTCGGGGTCGGTTGGTTTGAAGTTGATATGCAGCATCCCACTGTAAAATAACTGTGGGATGTTTTAAATACTGTGAATAGTTGCGTGCAGTCGCTCGGGCCCATGTGAGCATGACTCAGTAATTTTGTGTCGAAACGTTCCTTGGAAGTGGCGCCCTCAAGTCACATGAACTCTTCTTAGCTCTGCAGCTCTCTCAAGGCTGGTCTTTCACTCTCTGTCGCTCCCGCCATTGTTTCTTTTGAACGTAGATGGCGCTGAGATTACGGCTAATCCCGACACACCGGAAGCGCAGCCTTATTTATTTAGCAGGCTTGCTTTCTTCTCTGACTGCAGTGCCCAGATGTCCTGCAGGATGGCGCCATAAGTAACGACACGCCTGTCACGGCGGCGGGTGCGTTCTGATGCGGAAGCGGCGAGGGCGATGAAGTGACTCCATTGTGACGAAAAATGTAAATTAATAAAAAGTCAGAGCGGTTTGCCAAGGAGCGTATGTGCGATGTTGTGCTGCAGGCCACTTCTTTTTCTTCTGTTTGCTCCTCTTAAAAATTCAAGCAGATCAAGTCTAGACATTTCTTGGGGACATATGAGCACACGAAAACCACCAGCTTTTCACTCAGCGTCAGGCCTTTTTTTTTTCCTAACTGCGAACAACCACAAAATACGAACTAAAGGTCATAGGAGAAATTTGTTCCTTTCAGATTTTTTTTCATTGCATGCTGATGTCCAGCAAAGCGAAAAATTACTGACAGATTTTTATGAGTTTAGACAAATGGAGATTTTTTTTTGTTTGTTTTGTTTTTGGGTGGAAATATGTTTTTTTTTACCACTGTGTGTCAGACATTTAATTTCTTTTTAGACATAATTAGTGAATTAAGATATTTATACTGGATGTGCTTCTTTCTTTTCCAGCTGTAACTCCTGACATTATTTGACAACTGACTATAATAATGCGTCCATGTGTATGCTCAAGTGACATCCAGCTCCTTCAGCACTTAAACGTCTTTCAGTGCACTGAAAGACTGTGACTGATTCTTTTAGTGTTTGTATTTTTGACTCAATTGTTAAATGTTGCTGTCGTTCATCTCTTCATCTCTTTCGAATATTTCAACAGCAAAATGTCCTTCAAATAATTTGGCATTTTACGGTTGGTTCATCCTGTAAAGACACAGATATCTGTTGCTGCGATTTTTTTTTTTATTTTTTTTTTTTATTAAGTTCCCCAGGCAGATGTGGTTTGCTAAGGTTTTAACAGTGGTGTGACAATGCAGCATCACTTTTGCTTCTTTCTGCCTTCAGCTCTGCAGTGCTGTTGGCAGATCCAGCAGGGAGGAAATGTTTTTCCTTCTCTGGTGGGTCCACAAAAGCCATCAGGCAATTCCAGTGGTGACGGAACTAAAAGTTCATGCTCTGTTTCTGTCACGGTGCTCTGAAGCTCTGCTCATGAATGGTTTTTCTCATTTTCATCCACAGGGGCAAGTCTATTTTATTTTTTTTATTTTTTTTTTAGAAAACTTGTGTCAGTTTTATGATGACGCTGAATTTTCACCTTCAAATGAGTTTCTTTTCCTGTTGGGAAAGCTTACAGCTTGTATGAAATGTGATGATGTATGTTTGTTTTCTACAGTAAGGCGTAAATCTGCTCTTGCGTGTACACACACACACACACACACACACAGAAACACACACACATACACGCATCCTCATACTGGACGTCCATTCAGACAAATGAAGCTGCCCTCATCTGTACAATCTAATGAAGTTTGTCAACTGAAAGGCAAATGGATGTTTGGTTGAG
>CAAKHG010030873.1:0-10060 GCA_901007715.1 Dactylopterus volitans | reverse complement strand
GGAAAGAGAGAAAGGGGGGGGGGGGGGGGGTGGGGGGTGGGGGGGGGGGGGGGGGGGGGGGGGGGGGGGGGGGGGGGGGGGGGGTCCGGCTGGCCTCAGCGGGGCGTGGCGACGATCTGGTAGCGGCGCGGCAGGTTGGCGAAGCTGCTGTACTCGGGGACGAGGTCGATGCTGTCGGGGCCGCCGGGGCAGGAGAAGCGGAAGTGCTGCAGCAGCGCCACCAGGAAGATGAAGAGCTCCATCCGGGCCAGCGACTCGCCAACGCAGGCTCTCTTGCCTGAGGGGGTGGGGTAAAGTTGACCTTTGACCTTTTGGATACAAACTCCCAAGTTCATCATTTATGACATTTTTTTGGGGGGGGGGGGGATATCGTAATAATCAGCAGATGATATAAAGTGTTCACGTGTTTTCCTGGGATCATGGCGACCTTGACCTTTGACCTTTGACCCCCTCCAAACCTAATCAAGTCATCCCGAGCCCGAATTGATGTTCATTCCACACTTGGAAAAAAAGGCGTTCTCACACGGACGAATGGCACATAAGTTGACCTTTGACCTTTTGGTTACAAACTCCAAGTTCATCATATGATTTTTTTTTTTACTAATAATCAGCAGATGATATAAAGTGTCAATGTGCTTTCCTGAGATCATGGCGACCTTGACCTTTGACCTCCCCCCAACCCTAATCAAGTCATCCCCGAGCTTGAATTGACGTCCATTCCACACTTGGAAAAAAAACAAACAAACAAAAAAAACACCTCCACGCGTTCTCACGTGGAAGACTGGCACATAAGTTGACCTTTAACCTTTTGGATACAAAAAGACTTTTTTTCTTTTTTTTTTTAGTAATAATCAGCAGATGATATAAAGTGTTAATGTGCTTTCCTGAGATCATGACCTTGAACTTTGACCGCCCCCTAAATCCTAATCAAGTCATCCCCAATTCCACACTTGGAAAAAAAAATTACGCGGATGTAAGTTGACCTTTGACCTTTAAAATGCAACGCGCCATTGCATCACGCCTTTTAAGCATCTGTGTGGCACTTTCCCACCATGAGCGTTTCACATTCAGAAGTAATGTGTTGTTTTTTTGTTTGTTTTTTTAAGTCTTTCGACCTTTGACCCCCTTACCTGCTGCAAACGGCAGGAAGGCCGGGTTCTTCTTGAAGCTGCCGTTCTGGTCCAGGAAGTGCTGGGGGTTGAAGGCCCAGGGAGTCGCCCACTGCTTCTCCTCCTTCAGCACCGAGTGCAGCAGCGGGATGACCACCGTGTCCTGTCGAGGCCGGACGTCGCGTTGAGTCTCAGCGCGCCGGTGTCGGCCGCGTTAGCGCGCGGAGGCAGGCCGCGGGCCTTGATTACATACAGACCTTGGGGATGGTGTAGCCCCTGAAGGCCACGTCGTGGAGCGTCAGGTGGGGCAGGCTGAAGGGGACGATGTCCAGGAAGCGCTGCACCTCGTGGATGACGGCGTCCGTGAAGGGCAGGGACTTCCTGTCCTCCATGTTGGGGCAGCGCCCCTGTCCGACCACAGAGTCGATCTCCTGCTGCATTTTCTCTGCGCGAGGCAAAGAGAAAGGCGTTGGAGGCTTTCGACATGCTTCCTGCTCCACGAAAAAAAAACCAAGCAGTTTTGAGTCCACATCGGTCTGCTTTTAGGTCTTTGAAGCGGGTTAAAAAAAACCCAAAAACAACGTGCCACCATCTTTGTGGAGCCCTCAAAGGCGTGTGGTTCTTGTGCTTGCGAGCGGTTCTAACAGGCAGCAGTCAGGAATCTTGGGATCTACTCATCCAGAGTATGTAGTGGTAACCAACGGTGTCCCGCAAGGTTCCATTTTGGGGCCGATTCGTTTTGCTATTTGTGATAATAATGTCACTGCTCTCTTGATGACGTGTTGCACATTTACGTGCAGACGATAAAATGTTGCACTGTGCTGCGGAGTTGCTCAGCTAGCCATGGTAACTTTTAATGTTTCCCACTCTGCGCTCGATCATTTTGAACCTCTACTGGATGCTCGTGAAATTAGGACCATGTTGTTCTCCACGGCAAAGCTCGACGGCGGCAAAAACCCCCAAAAACGAATGTATTTCCACTGTGCAACAACTTGGTATAGAGAGAATTACAGTCAATTAATATCTGTGAAATATATCACATACACAATCTGGTCAACAATTTACTTTAAAAAAAAGGGCTGACATAGAAATTTACTGCATTTTAAGGACTATGATTGCTGAAGCCTTTTTGGTTCCCTCTCTCTCTTTTGAATTATGGGGTGATGTGATTCATAAGCAGGCAGCTGCGCCTGCTATTAAGCCATTGTGTTCATTAGCCGTCATTCATGCTAAACTCACAATTATCGCCTCAACAAAAGTGTGGCGTGCGCTCCGTCTGGCTGGGTGATTTGATTGGCTCCTGCTCGTTTGTATTTACGCCGCAGTTATTGGGAAGCTGCCATCTCTGCACACCTCATCCCTGCAGGCGTGGTGGCCTGGACCAGCCCAAAAGGCCAGCCTCCAATCCTGGGTCCTGCAGTTTCTACTGAGCTTGTTACATTTACTTCTATTTTCAACGCCTCGACCACTCGGAGGTGGGTATAAAGCTCAAATGAATACCTGAGTTTATTTTAATATTTGGTTCGAACGTCACTAGGGCTGCGACGATTAGTAAACGTCTAATCCGATCGTCGACGCGCAGGTTTAATGAGCTGAGAGCGTTCACGCAGCGCGTTCATTCGTGGCTGCAATACACCGCAGGAGGCGCGGGGGGGCAGCACCGCCTCCAGCCGCCTGCCACCGCCACCGCGTTGTGTGGACTCGCAGCGGAGAAGAAGATGTTACAAATCATGGCGGGTGGTAGGGGGGAAAGGAAACAATTCACGAGCCGAACAATCGGAAGGTAAGACGGCACTCTAAAGTGTGGGGGTAGTTTTTTCGGACAACAATAATAAATCTGTTAAAATGCAAAAAAAAATAAAAATACGTAAAGCAGACATGGCGCGCCACGGCAGCGATGCAGGAGCGGTGCGGACCGCGAGCAGCCCGGGCTCACCTGTCTCCCTCTCAGCCCGGGCTCACCTGTCTCCTGCCCAGCCCCTCACCTGTCTCCCTCTCAGCCCGGGCTCACCTGTCTCCCGCGCGGGTAGCACGGGTGTGGTTTGACATGCTAGCATGGGCGAGCGGAACGCGTCACCGTCACGGCTGAAGCTTGCTAGGATGAGCTAGCGTCGGCCAGCTAGCTCCGTATGTGGCGCCGCTGCGCTGGCTAGCACTTAGCCTGGTGCTTTTTTTTTTTTTTTAAACAAACTTTATTTATAAATTTTCCATTTCTAAGTACCTAGAAAAGAAACAACGGCACCAAATAGTCATTAAATACATGAGAGTAAACAAACAAAAAGAAGAACTAGCCAGGGGGATTTTTAATAAAAACATTAAAGAGCATAAATGCTTTTTTTGTTTTGTTTTTCAAGTCAGATATGGTATTTATGTATCGTTTGGTTTCTCTCTCAAAGATAAAAAAAAAGAGGTTTCGTATCACCAAACTCGGATTTATGAATATGAAGTTTTGCAAGAATAATTAAATTGATTACAAAGAATTCTTTATGTTTGTTGCTATTGAAGTTGACAAAAACCAAACAATACATTTTCCCAAAGTCAGGGTAAATGTTGTCAGTGATATAACTGGATACGTCTTTCCAGAATTTGTTTGTATAAGAGCATAGCCAGATCAGGTGTACCATTTTTGCGCGCAGGAGTGAGTAACTGGAAGGTTAGCTAGTAAGAGCTAATGTTATTTAGCGGGTTAGCTAGCGGTCTCTGCTGTGTGCCAGTGGCTTCGGGCCCGCTCTTTTTTTTTTTTTCCAGCTGAAAAAGATGGAAAAATTTGGGCAAGTCTGCAAAGATTGGTACTTTATCTAGATGGCAAAGTAGCTTTGTAGTCATAGCACACAATGAAAATAATCTGATTCAAAGTAATTTACATAAAATGGCTGTAAAAGTACAACCCCAATGCAAAAGGTGATGCAATGATTGAAAGGGAGGAAATGATAAAAAATGAAATGCTAACTTGAGTTTTGAACGTTATTTGTACATTTTATTTCTCTTTAAACTTGCACTTTGATTTGCCGTTCATTTCGTTCTCCTTACTATTTGTGTTGTTGAAATACATTTGATTAAGCAAGTTGCTTAAGTAAAAGATTATGTTGTGCTCACATTCAGGCAATGCACTTTAAAGGGTTTTTTTTTTTTAATGTTAAATTTTTCCGTAAGGGAGGTTATCTTGGACTGGAAGTTGTGTTTTGAAACCATCATTCTAACTTTGCATTCACCCCAGATGTTGAGAGCATGGACTAGTAGAAGCAAGATATTCCTCAGTTATTCAGGAGATGGTGGAGCCTGAGAGAAGCTTAAAATTGCACTTTCATTTGTATTTTTAACCCCTTTTGAGACATTTTTTTGCTACAAAATACAAGCAAGTTAGCTAAGTTAAAATGTTTCTTGAGCCATTGTTTTAATTTGCTATGTCATGTAAAGGCAGTGAACAACAGGGCGACACTCACGGACTTAAAACATGCACTCAAGTCCTGAATATGAGAGATATCCACGAGAGAAATCCAAAGCATGACGGAAATAATCGTGATTATTCGACTAATTGAAAAAAATAATCGATAGATTAGTTGACCACCAAGTCGTTAGCTGCAGCCCTAAAAGTCACACTGTCTCAGCCTGCAGCAATTTCAAATGATCATTTCGATATATTTGCTATAATTTGTTGACGCAGTACCTGCAAACCCGGCAAGTGTTAGTGTGAAGGGGTTTGAACCGAGCTGATCGGTGTGTGCCTACCTTGGATGTCGGGGTGCTTGATGAGCACGCTGAGGGCATATCTGATGGTGGTGCTGGTGGTTTCTGTTCCTGCCAGGAACAGATTCATCACCGTCGACACCAGGTTGTCATAGTGGAACTCGCTGGTGGAGCTGTGCTTTTCCTGAGTGGACAAAGCGGTGACGTTCCCCTTTAGAAACTCACAAAAACCAGTGAATCAAATGGTAAAACACGTTTGCAGTTTATCAGGGTTTTCGCCGTTTAAATATTTAAAGTTGCCGTTCTTCATGCTCATCTCTACTATTCAGAGATCTGTTGATTTAATCCCGACTGTTTCGCGGTGAAGCACCCACGATGCGGGTCACGTTGTTGGTTTTGCTCCGGGTTTTTCTTTCCGACCTGATTCATTCGGACGAGGAAGCAGTCGATGTAGTCTCTCGGAGAGGCGGGATCCAGGGTCTCCTGGTGCTGTTGGATCTTCTCCTTGATAAAAGCCCTCAGCTCCATAATTTGGGCGAAAACAGTGTGCTGGTGGCCCGGTAGACGCTCCATGAGCCAGGGAAAGATATTGAACATCTGTGGAAGGGAAGCAGGGCGGCTGTCATTCCAATAGGTCTGTTTTTTTTCGGGTTTAGTTGCCATTTGACTTGTAATTTTCAGGCCCATCTCTGATTTGACGTGACGGACTCGTGCTCCCGGCACTCACCTGGCCCCGAGGGCTGCTGCCAAACTTTAGAACTTCAGATATTATGGTGAGGAGGTGCAGGAACTGCTTGTCATCGTAGCTGAACCTCTGGCCAAACACCAGGCAGCAGATCACGTTGGACACTGTGCGGCTCAGCAGGAACGTGGGGTCAAAGAGCTTCCCTAGGGAAGAGAAACGATGTAGTATTCAGAAAACACGCCTCAAAGCTTTGACATCTAATCATTAAACGTGAACTTTCACATGTCAAGTGAACACATGAACTTAATAATCTTTTTTTTTTTTTTTTAATGTACCGATGTGCCATCTGCTCATATCATGATGCAGTTGAAAAAAAAAATCCTGTTTGCTTATCTGTTTACTTAATGGCATGAACTGCCATCAGGGGGGGAAAAAAGGATTAAAGAGTGGGAGTGAGTCAGATCTCATTGGCTTGAGAAAAAGCACCATTCCGGGCTTTTAGTTGCAGCCTCGCGTCGTCTTGAAGAACAGGCACACAGACGGGAAGCACGCGCGCACACACACACACACACACGCCGGCGCGTGCACACACACCTTTGGTGGTGTTGATCCGATCCACCAGGTGCCTGCTCTCCTCCTGGATCCACTGCTCCATCCCCTTGCGTCCCATCCCAAAGTCTCGCAGCGTGGTCAGGGTGAAGCGTCTTAGCTGACGCCAGCGCTCTCCGTTACTGATGCCCAGCCCTGGTTGGAGCACAGGTGAAGCCTTTTGACCCAATCTGAGCCACGGCAGAGAGCACAGAACCGCGGCGGGGGCGGGTGTGGGGGTCGCTCATCCGCTTACCGTAGCCGTTGGTAGCCTTGACGAGAAACGGCAGCTGCCCCCTGCCCGTGAAGTCGTCTGCCTGATCAACGAGGGCCTCCTTCACCGCATCGTATCCCACCAGAACCACCGCGCGCTGCCACCCCAGGTACAGGGTCATCACGGGACCGTAGGTTTCGCTGAACTACAAGGAGACACACTCTCTGATGTTATTCCGGTGGTGTTTGTCGCACGATTTTGACCAACATGCAAAACGCGTTCCTCACCTTCAGAATGCTTTTAAAGGGGGCATTCTTGTCCATCTGTGGCAGGTTCCCCACAAGCGGGAGCGCGGTCGGCCCCGGAGGCAAACGAGCCCTCCTGCCGCTCTTCGCACGAAGCCCCCACAGCAAAACAAGGACCAGCCCCGCCAAGACCGCTGCCGCTGTGAACTCCATGGTGCTCCGCGCGCTCGCAGCCGTTCCCGTCTCCCCGCTGCTCAGCAGATGTGCCGGCGCTCCGCCTGTGATTGATCCTCCGCAGGTTCGGCCTTTTATATCCGAGCGTTTGTGTGGATATTAAACAGGGAGTTGGCAGGAGCGCTGCATTGGGACAAGGGTGAACCATGTGACTCGCCTTTGTACCCCAGTGCACCTTTGCCTGATTACTGCCTTCGCCTGCAAAGGGCCATTTGTCAACAGAGGCGAACAGAGCAAACAGGTTTGACTTGTAGTATTATTGTGGACAACTAACATGGTGTCTGCCTCAGGATTGCCGGAGGGGAAAATGACAGGATAGTGTGGTGTTAAAACCTGCAAAAAATGCCGTTACAGTAGCCCAGCCTACTGGAGAAAGGAAAGCAAGTTTTTCTGTGTCTTAGACAGAAAACCCTTAATTCTAGCCCTGTTTTTCAGGTGGTAATAGGCAGATTTAGTATCAGCTTTTAAATGCTTGTCAAAATTCAAGTCTGAGTCAATAACTACAGCAAGATTTCTGGCTTGATTTTATAGCTGTCAATGACATGGAGTCAGGGCGAGCGCTGATCTTTGACCTTTTATCTGTGGGGCCCAAAAACAATCAGCCATGCCTTGTCTGGATTGAACTGGAAAATTTCACCACATCCGCTCATTGATTTGATGGAGAGAAGAGTGGGGCTGTGGTCATGTGATGACACTGAAATATTAAGGCGCGTGTGATCTGCATAAGTATGACAGGTGCCGTGGTATTCCATAATCTGAGTATGTAGATATTGAATAAAAGTTGTCCGAGAATGGACCCTTCAGGAACCCCGCGTGTGATCCTTTTTTAATCTGAGACATCTCTTATTGGTGCATTGCAAAAGAAGTGATGCATAGAAAACTAAAATTATTGTCTTGCGGTTGTATGTTGGGGTGTAGATGTAGTTTACATTCACTGTCAAACAAAACAATTTAGAACAAGAAAACCTCATATTGAAGTAAAATCAGGAAAGGCTATCCAGGCTCTGATGAGCTAACTTGTGTGTACATCTGCGTATCATCAGCATACAAAATGAAATTCCATGATTATGAAAATGTGCACAAGGGTGGTGGGGGGGGTGCATGTTAAAAAAAAAAAGGTCCCAAGACGGCCCCCTGAGGCACACCGTGCTTAACGATAGCGAGTGAGCTCCCAGTGATTTTGACCACCAAAATATAATGTATTCAGGTTGTATGTCAGATAGCAGAGGTGGGAAGTAATCAGTTCTTCGTCTTATAATCCCTGACACAATTTTTCACTCTTGCTCTGTACTCAAATGAAAATGTCCAATAACGTAAATCAAAGAGGAGCCCCAGCGTGCTTAACTGTTACGTAACACCCATGTTTACTTTGTGCATGCGGTCATCAGAAACTTTATGACAGCATTTTTGACATTTTAATGTTTATTCCCTTTTAAAAGGGACAAATACGAAAGCTCGGCTGAAGAGAGACTTCATAAACGTGCCAAGCAATCTCCTACACTGATGCAGGATCTTCATTCACCTGCAAACCTGCTCTCTCACTAAATAAATAACTGAGTAGCTGAATCAAGTTTATGGACGTATGCACACACTTTCACACCAGCTGCGGGGAGAAAAAAAAAAAAACAAAGTAAATGATTGCAGAGGAGGACGCGCAGTCATGGTGACAGCAGGATTTATTTTAGAGCTCACCTTTGGACTGCATTCGGTGTAGGATACAGGTAAACGGAGGGGGGTTCTCAAAGCGGGGCCGAAAGAAATCCAGGCATGTGCCAATTTAAAGGGGAGGAGACGTATTTACAGTGGTCACAAGAGCGTAAAATTTCTGCGTCGGCTTGTGACGCTGCTCACCCGGCGAATGCGTCCCAGACGTCCTGCGACGCGACACGGGCAGACAGGCGCTCAGAGGAGTCGATGGTTCACCTGAGGAGCATGGGCGCAGCGCCAGGACAGCAACGCCTTGCTTCATTTATGAATTAGACGTATAGATAACCCGGCGTCTGATTAACTCACTAACAGCGCCCTCATTTTATGACGGATACCGACACAAGGATTCCTAAGATGATGAAGGGTCTTTCAGGCAGTTTCTCTCTCTCTCTCTCGTTCCGGTTAAAAAGCAAACCCCCCGCAGTCGAACGCGTCGAAGTCGGAGTCCCCTTCAAAATCGAAGCTGTTGAACTGCGGGGAGTCGACGTCCTGGCCGCAGGCGTGGAAGGGGCTCCCCGCCGAGAGCTCGTTCAGCCCTCCGGGGCCGTGGGCGAGCTCCGGGCCCCTGACGGCGAGCGGGGAGGACGGGGAGCAGGAGTTGAGGTAGCCCAGAGCCGAGGAGGCCGCCGCCCCTCCCATCAGCAGGCACACCGCCCTCACCGCCCGGGCGTCGCTGCTGTTGCCGTGGCGGAGACAGTCGGACACGCGGTGGGGGGGGGCGGTGGAGACGCTCCGCAGGGACCGCCGTGATCCCGAGGCCGCTGGAGAATTGATAGAAAACGTCAACGCTGTGCAAAGCAGTTGCACCAGTCAGCCATAACATTATGACCACTGCGTGTCCGCCATAGAGTATAATGCAGCAATAGAGTTTTATTTTGAATATTCATTGAATATATTCGAGAGAGGTGTTGACATATTTTAACGACTGTTATGGGGACTAATTTGTGATGCTGTTGAACTGTACTGGGTGTTACTAAGAGGTGTCCCTAATGTTTTTTGCACCCTGACATACATTAGTGGGGTGACTAATATTAGGGACAGTTCCATTGGGATTTTTTTTGTGGGCTTTATTTTGTAAGACGCTAATTTGATGGTAATATGAGCGGCAAAAAAAATCAGAATAACCCAGTGCAGTTCCAAAGCATCACAGCTGTTGCCATGGCGAAGATGCTCTCAAATAGATTGAAGTGAGAGTTCATTGCAGGGCTGTTGTGTTACATTCTATGTTAAATGCTACATCCCTGTATGTGATGCATTGGATTGCCCACCCCCCCCACCCCCCAAATCAGGCTCCTGCCTTAGTTCCAGTGGCCCCTCCTATTTCCTGATCCAGTGGCCCAATCACGCCACGGCAACCGCATGGGTGACCAATCCAAGGATTCCCATTGATTGACCGGCGTATAAAAAGTGTGCTTAGATTCACTATGAGCAGTTTGCCTCTGAGTTGGAGGGTTAGTTTTCTTTTGCTTACACATTTTTGCACTTACGGAGATTTACTGAGCAGAGTGCTGCTCTGTTTTTGTTTTTTTTTGTGATTTTCTCAATAGATCAGCATAGCTTCTATTAGCCTTCCTCCTTTGGATGAATTTGG
>CAAKHG010030872.1:5000-12910 GCA_901007715.1 Dactylopterus volitans | reverse complement strand
GTGTGTGTGTGTGTGTGTGTGTGTGTGTGTGTGTGTGTGTGTGTGTGTGTGTGTGTGTGTGTGTGTGTGTGTGCGTGTGTGTGTGTGCTCCATATCTGACAACCATACCTGGTCTGGAACATCACAGCCCCACAGCGCAGCACAGCCGCACTTCCTGGGACATGACGAGTGAAGGACGTCCCCATGGGGAAGCTGCCGGTGGCCTCCCAGCGCTCCGCTGTGGAGAGCTTACTGTCATGCAGCACCGCGGTGGCACGCAGACGCGGCTCAGCAGCGGATGAAAGGGGGCTCTTCAGAGTGCGGTTAACGTGGCGGCGGCGCCACCGTCACCGCTGTCACCTCAGGAGTCTTCAACAACAGACTCCTCCCACCGTGAGAGGCGCTGCAGCTCATACAGACACACAGATGCATGGATTCCAAAGCAGTAGCCCATTTATCGACTGAGCTCAGGTTGGATTTGTTTCTTGGGTGCAGCTGGATTTAAATGAGAAGCACTTCGAATGTCATTGTATTTTGCACAATACAATCAAGGCTCATTAATGTTGTCAGCCAACGGTGGAGGTGCATCGGTCAGGGTGGCAGAGAGAGACGGGGCATCGGCAGCCCTCGAGCCTCAAAACCTTCTTTAATCGTTGCCTTTAAGCTAACAGGAATTAGCATCACGGCGACTCGCCCGTCTGACAAGCTGAAGAGGAAACAAACAAAGTGAAGCTCAAAACAAAATGGCGATCAATGTTGATATTCTAAAAGCTCCGCCCCAGCATGTTAATGAGGCGCTGTTGTGCATTGCAGGAGCCAAGTTTGGTTATTAGTGATAATTAATAATTGTCAAAGACAATTATTAACTATTATCAAAATTCAATAAGCTTAATTAATAAACATTAATTAAAAACGGGGCACCACCGGGAAAACCCGGACCAGTAACCAAACAGGTAGAATCAGTCTCAAATTATGTTCATCTCAAAATATCAATATTCGGAGAATATTGACATTTAGGAGTGAACAAGAAGGAGTGGAAGTCAACCAGCTTATGTCGCAGTACACAAGCACCACGAGGACAACTTCTCTTTGTAGTCGAACGGACTTTATTACAAAAGTAAAATCAATCGTTAATCAACTTCATAAATGCAGAAAATTCAGTTAAGCGCCATTTCTACTTCACTAACTACATCAAACGGATACAACAATCAACAGTGTGTGTGTGTGTGCGTGCGTGCGTGCGTGCGTGCGTGTGTGTGTGTGTGTGTGTGTGTGTGTGTGTGTGTGCGCGTGTGTGGGTTGTGATAACCGCCCCAACGCACTGGGAGGGGCTAGTCGAATATCCGACCAATGGCGTGGTTGGTCAGAGAGACGGCGAATGAGCGGGGAGTTTGATTTCCACACGCTCGGATATGTGTGGAATGTGTGTGAGTGTTTAGTCGGAGGAGAAAGAGGGAGACACAGGAATGAACGACCCAATGAATGAACGACCCGATGAATGAACGACCCGATGAGTGAACGACCCGATGAGTGAACGATCCCATCGACGGGACGTACAGGAAAAACACACGATAACACTCGTACACAATTCACAACGGACGTGGTGGTCGGTGTCGCGTGACCGACGAACACGTTAATAACACATTTCTAACTCAACTCTGCCCAGAGCTACGAGCCTCTTACCGGTACTGGCAGAGTGTGTGTTGGTCCGTCCTCGGTCCCTTTGACCTGGCGAGGCGGCGCCGGTGAGCAGTTCTAAGCTTCTCGGCGGGACCGTGGGTCTCTGGCGAGGGAACTGATCCCGGCGTCGAGCGTGTAGGTCACGTTAGCTACCTCACTTGGCATCCGTGGGCATCCGGGGGATCGGCACTGAGAGGAAGGCTCTCGTGTCCTTCGTCTTCTTGAAGCAGGTAGATCCGGTTAGCCACCTCACCTCGCGTCCGGTGTGGAGAGTCGGTCAGAGTCTCGGACCGGGAACGTTGCAATTCTTCTGCCGTCAGCGCGGACGTGTGTCGCGTGGGACGGCCTCAGGGACGGCCTCAGATGGGAGCGGTGAGGGACGGAGCCCGTTTTCAGATGGATCCGAACCAGAAGTGTGCGCGGTCGCCCCCGTTGGTGCAGAGTCCCGACGTCAGCGGGATCCGGACCAGGGGCGTGTGGGGGACGCTCCTAACGGGATGGACTGTCTCAGCGGCACCCAAACCTGCAGCTGTTGGTTGGGGGATGTTGCTGGTTTATAAACCCTGCCATGATGTCACGGTTCGGGCTGTGGCCAGTTGATTGGGGAGGTTCTCTGGACTGGTCAGCTGGTAGGCTCGCGTCACACACCTGGGCTGCGTCGCTCAGCTGACCAGATCGCGTGATGAGATCACAAGCTGGTGACGGATCAGGTGATGACCACATCGTCTCTGACCACAGTGCTGAACACAGGTCTTTGTTCTTTCATCAACGCATGTGATCTTCAGACAAAGGGAGTACAGGTAGCCCTCCTTTGCCTGAGGCTGTTGGTGAGGCACGACAGGCGCCACCTCGCCGACTGTGAGACAAGAACAGTGAGAACGCGGCAAAGGTTCGCCGCTAGTTGATGGCCCGAGGAGAGCGACCGCGTGGAGGCAAGCACGTCAAATATAAATGTTGATAAATATTCGGTTGCATCAGTGCGTGTAATCAGGTGAGGTTCACCGCCGCTGAGCCTCATTCAACATCTGTCAGGGTTTCAGATTGAGAGAAGCCTCTCACACACACCCCCACACACACACACACCCCCAGCCGCCATGCCTGATTCCCAGCTAAGATCCGCGTGGGCTGACGTGTGATTGGATTAGCCTGGTAAGTGTGTTACCTCACTTCTGGTTACCCGAGTTTCTGTGCTGCATGCGGCGTTCTTGCTTCTAAACGAGCTAACTCGTTGCGTTCTTCATTTTGCTGTTAGTGACCCGTTGGACAGCTAAATGTTCACTAGCTCTGCTTAATTATGAGCTGCTAATCTCACAGTTGTTTGCGTCCCGTTAGCTACTCGTTAGCGATGGCTTCTCTCTCTCTGCCTCCCGCTCCCGCTGTCAGATGTTTAGTTCTTCCTCAGCCTCCTTTAAAGCTAATGCTACGTGGGTTCAGTGCAGCTTATTTGCAGGGTTGGAGGCGAGGCTGAGTCAGCTACAGGCATCAGTTGCTCGGAGCTGGAGCTAGCCAGCCCCCAGTAGCCGGTCTGGGCCAACCCAGCGTAGGATCTGCTCCCCCCGGCAGCTCCCGAGCAGCCAGGAAACCAGGGTGGCTGGGTGACTGTCCAGAGGAAGCATCGTCCTAGGCTAAAGGCAGCGGTTCACCACCAACCGGTTCACGTTTCCAACAGGTTTCCTCCACTCAGCGACACACCCGCTCTGATCACTGGCAGCTCCATGGTCCCAAACGTGAAATTAGCTACTCCGGCGACCATAGTCAGGTGTGTTCATGGGGCAAGAGGGGCGACACTGAATGCCATTTAATGCTGGCTAAGGAGGAGCGTAGATTCAGTAAGATTGTTATTGGCTAGTGGCGATGACTCCTGAGTACTCCTGCCAGTCGGAGGTCACTGTTGTGCCCTCATCCCTACAAAATGGAGGACAAGACCGCATGGCTCCCTTTGCTCTCCAGACAGAGGAGAGCCACTGAACTCAATCTCCCAGCATTCCTCAAACTGTCATCCTACGGTGTGAAAACCCAAACTCCAGCTACCACTGGCTACTGTAAGGCCAGGACCCCTGAGGTCAGCAGGTCATGTAGAAACGAGAAGCACCCTTCTCCCCCTCTCTTGCCTCTCTTCTCCATGCTCCTCTTATCTCATCAGCTCTCTGAGCGCAGCACAAAGCTGAGGCCGCGACTGGACCAAGACTTGGTAGCCACACGAGTGCCTACCAAAGGACAAGACCAGCACCACTGGCACCACACAAAGTCTGCCAGCTGAGTTTTAACCAGCCAAGGAGCCACAGAGTCAGAGTAACTCCACCGGAGGAAGCAAGACTCCAACCACGGCCAGGACTTGATCAGTTCACTAGACAAGGACGACCAAGTGGACGTTACATCAACTGGACTTTGCGACAGCAGACCTGCAAACCAGCGCATCAACGGCATCTCTCTCATTCATGTGACCTGGTAACCTTCTGAGCCTAGTCAGCTTACCTCATCTGCATTTGACTAAACATGGAAGTTATCAACCCTGCCAGTGTAAATATTGATACGAATCAATATTACAGTTACTGCGTTTAGCCTGTCATTAGCAATTCGACTGGACGCTTGAGTCCAGTCGAAAGTGAATTCTGCCACTTCTCTGCAAAGAACTTCAAAATCCTTCATGTGTGCTACTGTTAATAAAGTAATTTGATTATTGTTGTTATGAACTTAATTATTCCATTAACACATAACTTGATTAATAATTTTCTTCCGACTGATTTGTAACTTTGGTTATCTGGTGCCCCGAAGTGGATTTAATGTAAAATTAAATCCTATTTTTCTTTTAGAGTGAATATTAATATCATAGTAGTTAATACTTTACTAATTTTGACCACCAACAATAATAATAATTAAAGCACAGCATTTATGAGGCCTATGACATCAACACAGCCAGTCAGTGTGAGCTGATGCCCCCTGCGAGGCCTCGAGCTCCGAGCACGACATCACAAAATATTAATGTTGAGTCATCATACAGAACCAGTGTGGGACTCCACCGTTTTCTCGTTTTCTCTGGACCCTGCCTCATTTAATTAGTGCTGACATGTATGGCTGCATGTCACCCAAGGCTGCACTGGTAAACGACCTAATATCAGGTCATCGTATTGATAGATTTTGTCTGGCTGAGGTGTAATGATGAATACGTCAGCCTGAATGAATCCTCTGCCCTCAGTCATATCAACGCCCACGTTCCTCCAGACACTGGTCGAGGGGGTGGAGTTGCAGCCATTTTTAATTCAGGCCTATCGATCAACTCTAAACTCTAAATGAATCATAACTCATTTGAAAGTCTGGTTCTTCATCTTGCAAATCCAGCCTGGAAAACTTTACAGCCAGTTTTATTTGTCATAGTGTACCGGCCTCCTGGCCTCTACTCTGAATTCTTAGTTTTTATCAAGTCCAGTTCTGAGTACCAATAAAATAATTGTTGTAGGTGATTTCAGTATCCATGTGGATGCGGATGATGAGAACCTTAGCGTTGCATTTCTGTCATTACGTGAGTCTTTGGGCTTCTCATTCATTCATTCATTCATTCATTCACTGTCTTCCGCTTATTCCGGCTATTCCGGGTCGCGGCCGTGCTGGAGCCGATCCCAGCTGTCGAATGGGCGACAGGTTTAATAACCTTTTGAATTCCTATTATTGGACTACACACCAGCAAACAAAAATGTCCTCACTAGGTGTCTGATAGGGCTGTAGCTAAATTTAAGGATGTGATTCCGTCAGCATTTAATTCGGTGTTTCATCTCAATTCAGCAGAGGACTCTTATTCTAACTTTAGTCCCTCTCAGATCGATCATCTTGTTGATGGTGCTGCAGGCTCTTCGAGAATGACACTCGACTCCACTGTCAAGCTAAAAAAAGAAGATAATAAAACAAAAAAGGTTCGCCCCATGGTAAAACTCTCAAACCCGCAAATTTAAGCAAATTTCCACCAAGCTGGAAGAAGCTCGCTTCGTCTGGCTAAATAGCCTTTAAATATATAAGGAGGCCCTCTGTAGCGCCAGAGCCGCCTATTACTCAACATTAATGGAGGAAAATAAAAACAACCCCAGGTTCCTTTTCCGCACTTTGGCCGAGCTGACAAAGAGTCAGAACTCCATCGATCCTTCTATTCCGATCGACCTCAGTAGTAATGACTTCATGAACTTTAATGATAAAATTGTAACTATTAGGAAACAAATGGAAGAGCAAAGACATATCCAAGTTATTTTTCTCCAACTGACCTTCCCGATCAAACTTCAACGATTTCTTCATCTAGACCATCTACACGTCTCTTAGACCGCATCCCAACAGGGCCACTCAAGGAAATCTTACCCTTAATTGGCACTTCTTTGTTGGACTTAATCAATCTGTCTTTTCTAACAGGCTGTGTTCCGCAGTCACTTAAAGTGGCTGTAATTAAGCCTCTTCTTCTGGATTCAGGTGTTTTGGCCAACTATTGGCCGATATCTGACCTTCCCTTTCTCTCTGAGATCCTGGAGAAAACAGTCGGCAGGAAGCTTCCTGAGTTTCTACACAACAATAATTTATTTCAGTCGGGTTTTAAAGTGCATCACAGCACAGGGAAGCATTGGTGAAAGTTACTCATGACCTCCTTACTGCTGCGGACAAAGGTCGTCTCTCTGTAGTTGTTCTATTAGATCTTAGTGCTGCATTTGATACCACTGACCATCAGATCCTGATACAGACACTAGAACACTTAATTGGCATTAAAGGAACTGCATTAAGCTGGTTTAAGTCCTATTTATTAGAATGATTTCAGTTGTTACATGTTAACGATTCATCCTCTTTGCGTGCAAAAGTTACACACGGAGTTCCACAAGGTTCTGTGCTTGGACCACTATTATTCACTCTATATGCTTCCGTTAGGAAATATTATCAGGAAACACTCCACGAATGTTCATGGTTATGCGGATGATACCCAATTATGTTTGTCAATGCAATGAGCAAACTAGGCCTTAAGAGACACCTGAAGTCTAAAGACCTGGATGAGCCGCATTTTTTTGTTCCTCAAGTCAGACATCACTGAAGTTCTTTTTCTTGGCCCTAAACAGCTTAGAGGCAGACTATCCAATGATATTGCTGTTATGGACGGCATTAACTTGGCCTCCAGCAACACCGTACGGAACCTGGGAGTCATGTTTGATCAGGATTTGTCTTTTAACTCCCACATTAAACAAATCTCAAAAATGCCTTTTTCACTTACGAAATATTGCAAAAATCAGACACATATTGTCTCAAAAAGATAAAGAAAAATGAGTCCATGCATTTGTCACTTCCAGGCTGGATTACTGCGGTTCCTTACTGTCAGGCTGACCGAAAAAGTCTCTTAAGACTCTCCAATTGGTCCAAAATGCTGCTGTACGTGTTCTAACAAGAACCAGGAGAAGAGGTCACATTTCTCCAGTATTGGCTTCTCTGCACTGGCTGCCGATAAAATCCAGAATAGAATTCAAAATCCATCTCCTTACCTATAAAGTCCTTAACGTTCTGGCACCGTCATATCTGGAGGAGCTAATAGAACCATATTCCCCGACCAGAACGCTGCGCTCCCAGAATGCAGGCCTACTTGTGGTTCCTAGAATCTCTAAAAGTATATTTGGAGGCAGAACCTTCAGTTATCAGGCTCCTCTCCTGTGGAACCATCTCCAGCTATCAGGCTCCTCTCCTGTGGAACCATCTCCAGCTATCAGGTTCTTCTCCTGTGGAACCATCTCCAGCCATCAGGCTCCTCTCCTGTGGAACCATCTCCCGGCGTTGGTCAGGGGGTCAGACACCCTCTCTACATCTAAGAGCAGGCTTAAACCTCCCTCTTAGACAGAGCTTATCGTTAGGCCTGGCTCAGGCTGCCTTGGACCCGCCCCTAGTCATGCTGCTATACGTCCAGGCTGCCGAGGGACCATGATGCACTGGGCCCCTCTCTTCCTCTCTCTCTCCTTTCCCATCCTCTCCCTCATCCATTCCTGCATGTTACTAACTTGTCGGTCTCTGTAAATTAAAGAGTCGGTCTAAACCTGCTCTTCTTAGAAAGTGTCAGGAGAAACTTTTGCTGTGATTTGGTGCTTATATAAATAAAATTGACCTGACTTGACTTGTGACCGTTGGTCCTTCAACTTCTCATCAACTTGTCTCGGTGTGTGCCCTGCATTAATGATCCTAAATTTACGATCCTGCCTTTATTATTCTGCGTTTATTACCTCACGTTCGGCTCCACCAGCTCGTCA
>CAAKHG010030870.1:0-15454 GCA_901007715.1 Dactylopterus volitans | reverse complement strand
GGTTCTGTGTAAAAAGCTGCCGTTGCACTGACTCTATGATGTCCAAACAATTTACACAAACATTTATGGATTTTTAATTTTAACACCATAAATGATGAAAAATGTTGTTTTAACAGACCGAAATAAAATCTAAAAATGAAATATGAGATGATTAGTCAAAGTCTCCCAATGTTTTCCTTTTAGGTCTCAGACCACAATCAGCAACACAAACGCCCGGCAGCCATTGGTTCCTCTGAGAAATCGCAGGTATCAGGAGCGATGGCGGTGAAGATGAGGAAGATCCCCAAACACCTTCAGGAAGCTTCTGCAGACTCTCAACCTCTCTGACGATGCTTCTCTGTGTCACAAAGTTTTCTCAAATCATCCAGGTCTGAATTTGCACAGGGGCAAAACCAGCGGCTCTCACATCCGCTGGTCAGTAGGCACATATTTCTCTCAGCCATAGAGAATCGAACCATCATGGCTCTGCTATTTCCGGATTCCAGAAAAACCTCCCTGACACACTTTTGCTGAGAGGACTCTGCCGCCGGCGTTTCATGGCGAGACGAGAGCTTAAAACTAAAGGTAGTGAGACTACCCTGAAAGTGGCTTATAGGACAGCGATGTTCATTCATCAAGCGATCCAGAAGATTAGCACAAACTCCATTAGAGAAACCAGATATATTTATTCCTCTCTGCCCAAAACGTCTGGTATAAAAATGCATGAGTCAGCGCCTTTTATTGGCTCGCTGCTTTGCATTTGTAACGCATTTCTGTGGTCTGGTGAACATGAGGAAGCACGATGACGCTTTGAAAGAGCCAGCGATCGCAGAAATGAGGCTGCAGACAAGCGTCAACATTTATGCTAATTGTCACTGATTTACTGATTTTTTTTTCTTTTTTTTCTTGAAAATAGAGGGAACGCGAGGGAGAGCGAGAGCCGGGGCATCTGGATGAGCTCTGGCACCGAGCGCGAGCAGCACATGTGGTCTGGTATAATTTACAGTGTTGTCATGGAGGAGCCGGCTGGAAGCAACTGTTTTGCCTAGCAACATTCACGGGAAGATGGAAGGGGAAAATGTAGCGCTGGCAGGTAGGAGGAATATTTTAATACCGTGAGACATTAACAGTTTATGTGTTCCATCAGTAATTCCATGCAGCCTCGTCTGGCCCCAGCAGACGGCTGCCAAATAAAAGCTATCTGGCTTTACGTTCTCCAATGATTCACTGTCACCGCTAAAATATTATCGAGCAGAGACGCACGCTGAAGAGCAGATTAAACAAACGCATTGATGACGTCGCATTGATGACGTCGCTCCCTTCAGGTGGCTCTGTTTATCGCGGCGCTCAGCCAGAGTGTTGTGACCTTCCCCTCGCTGTCACACCACCATCCTGAAGGTGGCGCCGGCGGGGAGGGGAGACCCTGACCGTGACTGCGCCCTGGAAATCCGCCTGTCACCTTTGATATTTCACATCTAGGAATGGAGCGTTTCGGCCTGGAGGTGGAGGTCATGGTGACACCCTGTACGCCGCGCTGACACACGCTTCCTCTGTCACGTAAACACAAACGTCTACCGGGATTAGTCCACCAATTCATAACGATCGGCCCCATTTTAGCTCCGCCTCTTTCAGCACAAAAGCCGTTGAAAGAATGTAAACATGTGATGTCCATCTGATGTCCGTCTCCCGACGCCGCTAAACCTGATGCCTCAGACTCTGACGTCGTCCGGGAGAAACTGTAACTTATTATTATGAGGGAAATGTTTTTTTGGCTCCTGATTTGCATGAAGCTGCTGGTGTGCTTGCAGCAGCCTCGGCGTTGCATTCAGGGACATTCAGTAAACGGAACATACTCTGACTAAAACAGACAGGCTCCTGGGGAACCAATCCAAACGCAGACTGTCTTTTCCCTCCTTCCTAGAGTGCAATATTATAGTAATATCACAGGACATTTTAATTTTTCAACATTTGTGACAGGATTTTAACTTCTTGCAAAAACTAAATTTTTTGGGGAGAATTTGAGATTTAAAATTTTGAAGTAGTGCCTCAAAAGTGGAAGCGAAGTTATCCCACTTTAAATATCCACGAGCAGTCATCTTAAACACTGATGCTGAACTCACGGCACAGAACGCAACACTCGTTCAGAAACGAGTCCCCCCACGCGCTGTCGGGCGTGGCGGCTCGTCCAGCACGTGACAACATATCAAGTACATAGAGAGCAGTGAAAAGAACCCGGAATATCGATTAATAAAGGCAGAATCTCACTAACATCTTGACGTTGGAAGATGAAGACACGCAGAGGAGCAAACGGCAGCACAGGATCACAGGAACAAAGCGGCTGGTTTGAATCATAAGTGAGAGAGCAGAGCCGCTCGGCACCGGTGTCGGGCAGGTCACTTTCAAAAGGTATTAGTTGCAGTTACTAGTTACTTCTCCCAAAAAGTAACTGAGTTAGTGACTTAGTTACAGCATGATAAAAGTAACTAGTTACCAGGGAAAGTAACTGCTGCATTACATTTTTAAACGTTTATTTGGATCCTCCCACCTTTAACTGGAACTTTAAATTCAACCGAGCGTTCCGTTATTCATATTAAAACTGATATTAAATATGTGTGATTAATGAAATCAACACTTAATAGTGTAAATTATTAAGTGAAATCATAGTATCCTAATCTGCACTATAGTAACGTAGCTGTGGGCCAGCGTGAGACAAGCGGAGGTGCAGAAACACTTTGTTCCTCATCATCATGTTTCACCTTTACGTTCTTGCCCTTTATCTCAAGGAGGGAAAATTAATGTCTGAACTTCCTGTTTAAAAACATCTCCTTTGGATTATCAACAAGGGCCATCTTGAAAATTCAGGATCTGGTGCTGCCCATTCACCTTAGACAGCCGTCTGATGTGGCCACTCACGACGTGTGAGATCACACCGCCCCTGCGCAGAAGATGAACTCAAAAGCCAACAGCCACATGAGGAAGTGTCTGGGATTATCCCGGAGCCTCTCCAGCGTCGGCCTGTTTGGGAGGAATGCACTTCCACGGCCACCGGAGTCAATCCCGTCTGGCTACAGACAGGAGAAGGTGAGGTTTGTCCGAGAGCTGAGGGGCTCGTCTGCTCCATCTGTGCATAACAGCAAAGCCCCAGTCCCAACAGGTCGCCAGAGGAGAGCAGAACGAGCAGTCGACCGGGCCATCAGCAGGCTGAAACATCAAGAAACTGTTGGCAGGACACAGTCAGGGAGAACTGGCCTGGGGTCGGGGTCTGCTTCAAAGATGTGGTCCAAAGCCACAGGAAGGAGCGCCAAGAGCTCATGATCTCCGAGGTGGTCAGGACAGAGGAGGAGCTCCATCAGATCAAAGTCCTTACACAACTCCAGCAAGGAAGCTGGACGACCTGGGAAGGAGTAATCAGAAGGACCGTAGGATGGGCCGACACATGGAGGATCCCTCAAGCCAGGCTGAGTTACCTCAGAAGGTCCACCTACGACACCATCCCAGACCCCGGCAAACCTCCATCTGTGGTATGTCTCAGAGGAGAGCTGCCAACTCTGCAACGCCCCTAATCCGAGCCTGCAGCACATCCTGTCAAGCTGCAAAGCAGCACCGACCCAGGGTCGGTACTCGCGGCGCCATGACCCAGTCCCACGGAAGCTGGCAGAGATCCTAGAGGTTCGCGGGGCGGAAACGGCCGCATCCCCTATCTCCGACATCAAGGCAGCCGATCCACTTTGTCAGAGAGGGAGGAGGGACCCCTGACATCTGCAGCAGCAGAGATCGGCACTATCGGGCAGTTGTGAGCGGAACCTGAGAGTGGACCTCGATTAGCAGCTCAGGCTTCCAGCAGAGATCACCACGACCAACCCTCGACCGGGCATCGTGACCTCGACACAGCTCACGGTCCCATGGGAGGCAAGAACGTTGGCAGCCTTAGACCCGGAAAAACACCGGCACCTCCACCTCACAGCCAAGTGCAGAGAGGCTCGGGGGTCAGCCGCCAGCTACCCGGTGGAAGTCCGGCTGCAGGCGGTTCGCAGGAGCGTCCACCCAGCGCTTCCTGAAGAGCATGGGGGTCAAAGGCCTCAGATTCAGAAAGGCCCTGAAGAAAGGCCCCCCCCGCCATTGCAGCGATTAACGGAGCGAAGCATCAGTGAGGGTGGCTGCCGGCTGCCGGCTGCCGGCTGCTGACACTGCAGCCGCCCGCGAGCGGCAATGCTCAGCCAGCCGCCACTCGCCTGTGCTGCCACCGATCTGCACGTGTGTGTGTGTGTGTGTGTGTGTGTGTGTGTGTTTGTTATTCGCAAACTTTTAGTTGGTGTAAAAAAGTAAATTTTTACAAAAATTTAAAAAAAAAAGTGGTACCATGAAACTGTGAGATGCGTCACCTGGTGTTGCCGATATCACAATCAGCTACATGCTAACATGAAGATTTTTAAAGCTCGTGTTGGGTGATAATTCAAAAGTTAAGGAGTTGGTGTTTATTGCCCTTCGTGTCCATCCTTTGTGCATATTAATTCATGTATTTTCTCCTCTTTTTATTTTAGATTAAATGGAAAACACCTAATGTTCTATTTATGATCTATAAATTGCTAAGCGCTGAAAATGGAGATCAGTGTGTAAAGACATCGAATCAAAAATGTTGCGTGATTCAGAATGAGGGAAAAATATGTGATAATTTCCAAAACGCTAAATGGCAAATAATTCCAGCTTATGAATTGTTTAAAAATGGGCAGATGTGCTATTGAATGTTTTATGTTTCCTGGTTCTCGTTTTAATTGGATAGTCAAATTGTTTGTAGTAACTGTTTGGTGCCAGCCGGCCAATCATGGGCCCGGCTGTTGGAGAACAGTCAGCCATGTTTTTTGCGAGCGTCCTAACAACAATCAGGCCTCAGAACCACAGCAACCAAACCAGACTCCCGCTCCGACTCCACGGAAAGATTGAAAGGCCTTTTGTCATCCTAAACAATTAATGTAAATCCAACATAATCCAGACATGAATTTGTTCTCCTTCATCAGGAGATGCATAAGGCCCGTAGGAGTAGCAACCTCTGGCTCCGCCAGACGCCCGGCGGGGGGGAAACAGGCACTTTGGACACATTTGAAAAGGATTTTTGTGAAGTTTGACGTGTGTGAATATCGACGTCTGCCTGAGGTTTGTCATCATGAAATGCGAAGCGCATTGCACACTCGCTCTGGTATCTCCAGCCGTGATGACAACAGGGATACAACATGTTTTGCTTCATGTTTAATATTATTGGAAAAGTCTGGCCAGGGCAGTAAATTCATCGGGGTTATGCCCAGAAATGGTGTAATTGTTTTAAGGATTAAGTATTCCCTATCTCAACATTAATAAAATAACTTTGATAATAACAGGACGGAAGCCAAACTGAGATCCCGCTGACCTTGAAGCTCTGACAGAACACATACACACATACCCGGCGTGAGACGTAAGCGCATTACACTCACGCCACTCCAGGTATCCAACATCAATCACCTGCGATGCATCATGGTACAAAATTGGATTCCGTCAACTGGTTTGCTTTGAACTCCCTTTTCTGTTCTCCTCACCACAAACATCACATCTGTGGCAGGAGGAACTCCTCACTCATTCACCCTCGGCTGCATGTCATGACTGAAATATTCATTTAGTCATTTAACACTTCCAAAAGGCTGGAAGAGACACATCTGGATGCCGGCGCTGCTTCCAGTCGCCGCACCGAGCCAGGCAGGTGAGGAGGAGGCCGGCACGGACGGCCGGCACGCACGGAAGGCCGGCACGCACGGAAGGCCGGCACGCACGGACGGCCGGCACGCACGGAAGGCCGGCACGGGCGCGCTGAGGCTGAGCTTTTGTTAAAAAAACGCAGGGCCTCTGGTGCCCGGAATCTGGCAAGTCCTTCATTCTTATATCTTTTATTAAACAAAAATAGGTCTGTGGTTGACTGGTTATGGTTCTGCTAAAAAAAAAATTGGTTAAAAGGAGAACGGTAGAGGGAGGTAAAGGGAAAGAAAAGAGGAAGAAGGTTTAAAAACCTGAATTTAGTAAGATTTTAATTCCGGATATCCAAGAAAAGAAGATAAAATGGGTTTAAAACTTGGGAAGCGAGTTTATTTGAGACGAAAGGGACAAGAGAGGCAAAATGTTATGAGGGTAAATTAGGGTTATGGAACAAGTGAGGTTGATGAGGGGAAGGTTAAAGTTGGAGTGGGGGTAGCGGTTGGGGTCGGAGGTTAGGGTCAGGTGAAGGGTTCCCATCAGGGCCGGGTTAGCCTACCTCACACGACTGGATGCAGTGAATGTGCTGGGGGTCCGGGTGCCACTTCATCATCCCCGTGCACACGATGCTCTGAAAACCAAAGCAGAACATGATGATGATGGTTGAGTGACGGCGCCACATGAGACGAACATCTGCTGTGTTACTGTAAAACAAGATTATCCTCGGCCGCGGCCACCATGCTCCTGGAGCTCCCTCGCGGGCTCCAGACTCAGCCGGGATCATCTGGTGGCTACAGGATCAGGCCAAACTCGCAGGGCTTTCAGGGGGTGAGCGGGGACACGACAGGTCCTCGGCAAAATCGGATTTTAATTCTTAAAAATTTAATTAAAAATTTTAATTCCCTGGATGACACCACTGTATCCTCGCTGTACTGACACCACTAACCCTAACCCACTCATCCCAGCCTTCTAACCACTAACCTTCTAACCACTAACCTTCTAACCACTGACCTACTAACCACTGACCTACTAACCACTGACCTACTAACCCGAACCCTAAACGTTTGGACTATCAGATGAGACGATGCTGCTCGCTGGTTCTGTTACACGAACGAGCAGCTAAACATTGTTTTTTTTTTAAAAGTTGCACGTCATTTGAAACATCAACTCTCTGACTGATGTGCCAGCGCTGAAATTTCAGTCTCAACTTTAATGGTATTTTAACGGTCCTCCACTAATATTACTGATTGATGCAGTGTTATTAATGGTTCCCTCTTATAGAGACAATCTGATTTAAAACGAAGATACAACAACCCTTGTCGTATTTTCGCACATGTATCATGTACAAATTAATTACACCTTCTTGAGAAGCAACTTCAGACTCAAACCGACATTTTAAATAAAGAAAAGTAGTGAATGTTTTAATCGAGAAAGTATCAAATGAAATTAAAACAACAAACTATTAAGTTTCTGACAACAAAACCAACCGCTGGGTAACACCTGATGTTGATCATGAAGCTTGAGTTTAGCCCTGCGAGGCCCCGGCGAGCAGACGTGGAGGCGGCGTAAGCAGGGATGAACTCACCCGCCACCTGTCTGCTTTGACAGTCGGCTCTGATTGGCTGTTTGACTGCTTGAGCGTTAGAGCTCTCCGTCGTTGTCACTCACAGCCGTGCCGCCATGTGTGTGTGTGTGCGCGTGTGTGTGTGAGAAAGGAAGAGAGGGATGATGGTTTTAGTCCTCCGGCTAAAATAAACAGCCTCACCAGTCATGCCGGAGCTCGTCGATGCCACCGAGTTAAACAGCGACTGTGTTGATGGTCTCCGTCCCACGCCGGACGCACTCCATACATGACTGACTATTAAATATGGCTTTTTTTTCTCCGACCCATGGAGCCCTGGAAACGAGCGTCTGTAATTGGCGTCTGGTCATCCTCGTGGGCGGTGGAGGGTGAGGTGGAGTTAATGAATTTGCATCGTAAAACTAACATGACTCAAGAAACTCGGCTGCCACTGGTGAACTGTTGCATCAAAAGACTTTGTATAAGTACTTCATCCTGCACTCGCTCTGGTCGCAGATGCATTATTTTTACGGGCAGATGCAGCACATTTGTTTGTAATTTGTTTGTTATGCATGAAAACCTTGCGGCGGAAGAAAGAAAATAGCTTCATTGGACTTAAGTGGATGCAAAACAATGACATTTTGCGGCCAGAGCTGGGTGAGGCTGCGGTCGCCGCTCCGACGAGCCCAAAGAATTTACAAGGTGGTTAGCGAGACAGCTGATTGACTAACAAATACGGACAGAGAAACCGGATCCTCCCCGGCGGTTTCCTGAGCAGCCTGACCCAGTGAGTATCCGAGATAACACGATGCCTCGAAATCACAAGGCGGCGGCGGCGGAGATATGGCGCAAGTTACCGGACCTCCATCCAACTATTTGACCCTTGCAAGGGCGGATTTACTGGCTGGCTGACTGGCCACCCAAAAGTAAGAAGAAACCGGATCAGTGTTTACGACAGAGTTCACGTAGGAGCGACTCCTCAGAAGCGATATTGCGTAAGGCGACCTACCTTTAAAGCGAGAAAAAACAACAGCTCTGTAACCCAAAACCCAAGATCCAGTATTCCTTTCCGATATTTATTCTTGCTGACCTGTACACTCGGCGCGCGCGCGTGTGTGTGCGTGTGTGTGTGAGAGATGTATTTCTTAAAAAGGCTTGACGTCAGCCGCAACCTTTCCTCGCGCTGGCTGCCTGAGATTTCCAGTCATACAAAAACACGCGAATGATAACAAACGCACGCTCGCGTAGGCATTAGCGGGATTTCAGCGCGCGATCAGCCGCTGCAGCTGCTCGCCTCAGAATTCTTATTGATACTGCGCTGCCAACGGCTTGGTCAAAGATCTGATATGAAGCACATTTACTAATATTATGACTAAATCAAAGCTCTCCGCTACTATTTGATAGTGTTTTACTCTTATTCCCTCAGGGAGTCTGACCTTTACGACAGGCGAGGCCTCCGCGCCGGCGGAGCGCGGTCGCCCGGCTGCACCGGGGCCCTTTCTGAGTCGCTCCAAGTGGCTTTCAGGCCGGATGCGCGGGAGCGTGGACGACTCCGGGCATCAAACTGGCACTTTAACCACTTTATCGTGGATGCTGAACAATGGGAGAAGAAGCCGCGGCGGAACTGCTGCCTCGCCTCCATGAAATGAATCTATTTGAACCTCTGTCAGACAGATTGTGCTCATTTACACGTCGGCGGCCCGGGCGGCCCGGCCGCGACGCCTCCCGCGCAGTTCGGCTGAATTTACAGCGCAACAACGTGTCAGAAGACGGAAAGAGAATCACAGTCGACTGGAGCTGCCGCGGCGGCCGCAGAGGCCACCTGGGATGCAAATGCGATTTAATGGTTTAAGTCGAGGGTGTTAATATCTCACCATGCCTGTAAAATCAGCTGAACCGAACAGCCGGTCTTCACGCACGGGGGTTGTTGTCTTTGGAAAGGCAGCGCTTTGTTTTTTTGTTGTTGTTGTTTTTTTTCCCCCTCAGTCCCGATGACTGAAAGTCCTGCTGGTGCTGCGTAACAACACCAGCAGACGCCGGCGGATGCCGATGTGCAGCACATGTGGATTTATTAGATGGGAAACAAATGAGCTCAGACGTGATCACAAAGCCACATAAAATGAATATAAGATTATGCTAAATGGTTTTTGAAAAAAAAAAACACTTTTTGGAGACTCAAACTCTTGATTCAAAGATACTGAAGCATGAATAAATTATAAGTCGCCCCCACCCCCTGAAAAACAAGCACTAATCATTTGTACTGTAATCTGTTGTGACAAAAAAGTGACATCTGAATGCAGGAAACATGATAGACCACCTTCATAAAGACCCGGACTTATCTCACCCTACTGAATGACCATAAAGGTGCAGAAACGGAATCATATTTTAATAACTGCGTTCGTCGTCGTCCAATCACTTTTTTAAGAGTTTGGTGGAGCGCTGCGATTTTGTCAAACTTAAGTAGTAGTAACTGTTTTTGAGCTGCTGTCTCTCTCTGTCTGTCTCTCTCTCTCTTTCTCTCTGTCTGTCTCTCTCTCTTGCCTGTCTGTCTCTCTCTCTCTATCTGTCTCTCTCCCAAGCCACTTCACTTGTCCACCAAGGGCTCCTTCAGCTCCTTGCAGAACAAATGTCATCATGGCAGCCACAACAAATCAGTAATGATGGGAGGAGTCAAAGATGATTCGGAGGAGAAACGGAGACACGAAGACGACAGAGTCCAGATAGCAGACCAATGGAGCGCTACGACAGATTTTTTGTTTTGTTATATTTTTAGGTAAAAAAAACCAAATAAATAAAACCTCAGTGCTGTTTGTCAGCGGTTTGACCTTGACGGTGCTTCAGACGGGTCACGAGGCCGCAGGAGAGCGGAACAACCACCACTGAGTAAAAGCTGCCAAGAGTTTCCAAATGCTCGCAACGCCATAGTTGGTTGGGTTATTTCAACCAATCAAACCAGCTCAGTTTCTCGACCCCATCATGCCTCATGGAACAGCACAGGAGCACGGCAGCCAGGGCCCGGGCCCGCCTCCCACACGCTGCGTTTTATGAAGCCGGATCAAGTGGAGATTGATACACTTCATAAATGTATTTTATATGTAACAGTTTGTGATAAAATCAGACGATAACAAATGTGGACTTTACAATTATGATGCAGCGTTTAAAACCACGTTCATGAAGCCAAAAGCAGATACTTTGAATTTTTAATCTGTTACCAGCCTAATGTTCACGTCAAAAGGCAAAAATCACAGAGATCCAAGCTTTCCTAGAAAATCTATTACTTGGAAAATCCTCTGAAAAAAAATATCTCAAACATGATGGAATGAAAATGTTTGGAAGGACCCTCCACCAAGGTTCTGCAAGTTGAAGTTCAGAGGGTAAATCAACTGATTTCAAATGTCAAAGTCAATTTACCAGAGGAAGTACTGCCCAACAACAATTAAGACAATATTTGTCAAGTTGGACCAAAGTACGAATGTGAAATCACATGAGTAATCGTGATTGGAGGGCTTCCATCTACTGAATGTTTGTAGGCTTCGAGACTGCGCATGATATGGTTGAAGGCTCCTGCCATCTTGGCCTTTGCAGCTTTAATTCTATACCGAGGTTTAAACCGGAGACCAGAAGATGTGGCTCTCTGCGTCTTCTGTCCATGTTCAAGCAGGAAACACAGAAACCAGCAGGACTGACTGTGTCTGTACCACCAAAACAAAGATCACCACCAGACTGAAACAGTCACATTTCCATTCCATTGATATTGCAGAGATATGCTAGCAGCAGTTCCGGGATGGTTCCTCTATCTGACGTTCTGTATCAATCTGCCTTTGCCTTTCGACGTAACCAGAAGAATCATTCCAAACCTTTTTGGCACAGGTTGGTTGAGCATATCCTTCAATAAAGACACATCTGGAGCCTGCGCTTGCATCTTTTCGGTATATAATACCTTATTTGTAAATAGCTATAAAAGTGAGACTGTTGTGAGGACTTCAGGTCCTAAAATGACTCCAATATCACTCCAACATAGAGTTTGGCAAGCCAGTCCAGACCCGCCAGCTGCCAGAGCTTAAACACTGAGTCTTGGCCGGGGGTGCACGGGGGGGTCTGGGTTTCTCCAAATCGGAGCTAGAAGTGAGAAATGATTTCTAAGTTTAAATCAGGTCTTGGTAGTACTCCACGTCAACAATATATTCAGAAGATTAACGTTCTTTTGAACCTCCAGTTTCACCTCTTTAGGCCTTCCAAAGAGGCAATTTCTTTAATGCCAACAGATGTCAACTTCTGGAATCCATATCAATCCCTGTATTTGAAACATCTGGGTCCACCCATTCATATAAATCGTGCATTCGCACTGCTCAGTGGTGTGCCTGCATGTTTGGGACTCCAGTCCCCTTTCAACATTTTGTCTAGATTTATAAAAAAAACAAAGAAAAGTTGCAACAACCTAGCCAGCACTGTGCATTCGTGATGAGAACGTGAACCCTGCTGAGCCGGTGCTGTGTGGGGTTCCCCGTGCAAATCCTCATTTATGCGTATCACAGTTGGTTTAAGATTAATCTTGGACGGACCATCTCTTATTTCCGTAAGTCGGAAAGCGCGTGCAATGGCATCAACGGGCACGACTTCTGTTTTTAATAGGTTCAACCTGAAATATGTCCAAATTGTTGCAGACAATCAAGTCTCAGACATCAAAGCCCCTGATTGTGGTTCTGATAAGATCTGCTAAGGGGCTCAATAACCAGCGTGGAAAAAAAAAGAGGGTTCAGCAGGCATCTTTGTCAGGTTACACGCTGCAAAGGAATGTGGTCTGGGGCGCAGTAAAGATGGCGGCTGAAGGGACGAGCGCGACGGCTCCACCCGGCCGCTGACTCGTCCATCTGTTTGGAAATCTCCTCGCGGGCCACAGAAAGGACACGACCATTCCGGTCGATCAAAAGCTCTCAGCGAGTCAAGGAGGCCTAGCAAGCATTGAATATCTTTATTACTGGGAAGCCGCGTTATGTTTAGAGGTATCCTCATATTAATGAAGCCTAAAATTGCCTTTGGTGGTTCGAGCCTCAAGGTCTCAAGTTCTTACCAAAGATCTCAGCATCTGCAGCCCTGAGTGAAACATGCTCGAGCAGTATGGCGCTACGATTTTGTCTCTGGTTAAGTGGGAGTAATAAATATTTTTTGGGTTTGTTCCCACATTCACTCAGTCTGGCAGAGCAACTATCGCGCATGTGCCTCGCTCATAACTGCCTTTTCCGGCGCTCTAACAGTTTGTATTTTTGATTGCTTTTGCTGTAGTTGGGCTGGATTTTTGGGATAATTGAACCTTTTAAAAACCTGTTGGTGATTAGTCTCAGCAGAAGGTTCATTGTGTGCCACATACTGCGTGAGATAGTGAAGCCTCGGAGGCAAGTGCCTGCATATCCTCAAAGAAATTAAGGATTTGTACCATGTATATATATGTACTGAAAAATAATTAAATCTCCATTTTTTTTTAAAAACGTATTCAAATATTCCTTTACACTGGGTAAATATGATGGGAAGTGACAGCTCTTTCTGCCGCATGTGGGTACACTGACATATGGACAGTCCAATCATCTGTGGAGGCAATAACAATATCAATCTGGAAGTAAAAATTGACTGACTAGAGAAGAACATAAAGTATAATATTTAGTTCATGGGCTCCAAGTTCTCCGTGGAACATGGTTGGATTTCCAGAGTTTGGGGATGCAAAGTCTGTTTTCAGGTGTCTTTGCCAAAGCTTTAGGCGATGACCTCCCTCTTCTTCTGTGGTATATTAGCTGCGATAACTAGCCCGACCCCTGCACTTTGTTTTGATTCATTCTGCTTGTGCAATTATCAATGTTAATAACTTGTTACGCCTCCATCGTCAATAAATGCCGCTGTAATAGACCAGTGGTCCTGGATGCATGACGTTGCAGTTTTCCACACACACTTTGCAGATGAGATTGTTTTTGAGAAACAAGTAATTGATGAGTCGTGGTAGAAGTCAACCAGGCTTCAGTGAATCCAGGTAGAATCTGAGCAGCCATCTCACCTCCACTTTGGTGGGCAGCATCCAGTGCTTTAAGGAGTCGGCTGTAGTTCCATTGGGAAGAACCACTGGGTCGCGGAGATCCACATCCACTGCCACAATGCATGTTGGGTAACAGACAGCACCTATGAGAAAGGAGTAAAAAAAAAAAAAAACGCACACTAGCCATCACATGCGACACTTATGTGCAAACAATGAGCGGAACACAGGTTCAGACGGTGAGAGTACGATTCTCCGACTGGTTCAGCATCTCTGACCTGCAGATTCACTCACTCCTCAGTCATCGAGCCAGCCAATCAGGCGCCTTCACCCTGAACGCTGCACTGCAGCTGCTTCCAGCTGTGAATGCGCATGACTGTGTGAACGTGACTGGGCCATTCGGGAAAAACACTGGCAGCGAATCCCCTCACGGTAAATTAAAACCGATGTGTTCTGTTTGTGTGAGTTCTGTGTTCCGTCCATAATTTAATGTTACACCACAGTCACAGATGATACCATGTTTGTTTGGCACTATCTTGACAGGCTGCATCTGACGGAAACAACGAGTCTAACTGCATCGATCCTGAAATTATGATTATAAACGTTATACCAACACCTCACCGGCTGCAGAGGGACAGTTCAAACCTTTTTAGTTAACCCATCAAAACTAACTCCTGCACCACGTAAACTTCCCAGTCAGTTTCTGTCCACTTTGGATAAATGGCAGTTTCCAGGTAGAACCGTTCCCCTGCAGGGAGCTCGAGTCTTCTTATTAACAACATATGATACTATCATACAAAAGATGTTTATGAGGCCCATGCATGAAAAGCTTCGCACATAAAAGCGTGTGTGTCAGACTTTGCTGTGAGAGCGTGGCTCCGAGGCTGCTGTTGCACCGGCAGTCTGTGGTTGTTGCAGATTTTTATGGTTTGAGGTGTCCAGCAAAGAGCTAAAGGCTAAATGCTAAAGGCTCAGATCGCTATGAAATTTGCTGACAGGAGGATGATTCATGCGCGGCCTCCGCAGGTGCGGCGCTCGCCAGCAGGGTCGGGTTATGTTACTGACGGGCTCAAATTTTCATTTTCCTTTAGACGCGCAAACTCTACACGGCACTTTCTGGAAGACAATTCTGGAGGAGCTTCACTTCCTCACGTTAACTTTGGCGAGATGCCTGCGAAAGGTGCCGAGCACACTCATCTGTCTCCGCATGGATGGTCTCCATGGTGATGTCAGGCGCTTACGGCTGTCTGAGCATGCAGCGGCAACGACGAGCTCTTTGAGTGGACCAGCTCTGACAGCGAACCAGAACCATCGCCCAGCTGGACCCGCGGCGGTTCCACGGGTGCCTGGTTCTGCTGTTCCCACTCAACATTGGAATGTTTCTGTTTTTGTGTCATAGAATAGTCGGAATCCCCAAACGTCCTGGAGCCAAGTCTTTGGTGAGAGGACGAGGAGGGAGGCCAGGACGAGACGGTGCCGAGTTACCACGGCAACCAAAAATGCTTTTCAGAGGTTCTTCATCCCAAGTGCCAGAAATATTCTTAATTCCACATTTCATACATTCTTAAACATTCAAATATGTTAAAAAATTTGGAAAGTCACCCTTGACTGGATTCTTAAATTCACCTGTATGTTCAGTTACTGAAACTTAAACTGAATATTAATTATATCTGGTTGGCTCACCATGAAATGTTACTCTACCTCAGCCAATCACCATCACTAATGCGGTGGCCCCGCCCCCTCCCCTCCCTGGTTGGATCACTCGGATGAAAACAGCTTCTGTTTAGTTACAGTAACGCGGCGCGTTTTATTGTCAGTAACGGTAACGATGTTGTAACCATGGAAACAGTAGCTATTTTGAGTACTTGTTACAGGTAATTAGACGCCGCTCATTGTGACGCTGTTCTTCCATCCCTGGTCAGGTTTGTGTGTGGCGTGATCGCAGGCTGAGGCGAGCCCGAGTGTGGCTGCGACCCTCACCGACGTCGGTCCCCATGTCGCAGCTGTATTCCACCGAGTTGAGGTCGGCGGGAGCGGCGCAGGACCCCCGGAGCCTGGAGCACATGGCGAACTCGGCCGTCCACTCGCCATCCTTGGTGCAGCGAATCAGACTCTAGGAAGCAAACACAGATGCTGAATGTCGCCGCCGTCCGCTGCGTCTCCGCCGCACCCCCCCCCCC
>CAAKHG010030869.1:4371-23531 GCA_901007715.1 Dactylopterus volitans | reverse complement strand
GACTGTGTGGTGTGTGTGTGTGTGTGTGTGTGTGTGTGTTATGTATGTTTACCTGTGTGGCGCCGTCTTTCAAGTTTCGGATAACGACTCCCTGGCTGGTGACAATGCGAGACTGTTCTTGGGACAAAAAGGGGTCCGGGAGCTGCCCCCGAATATGGAAAGGAAAGTTCTGTCTCACCGACATACCCTGCTCCGATAGGGACACTCCTGGACATACACACATACACACACATACACACACACACTTTTGATTCAAGTTTATGTGTAATTTTAAGTGATAAATAACCGAGATGTGACAATTTGCCCCAATTCCCCGGCGCGCCGCGGCCGTTCCGAGGGCTATTTGGGCTGATTGTCAGTCACACATCGTAGCACACATTCCATTAGTAACACCGCCCCGCGCACCTTTGCGCGAGTGTACACACACGCTCCAAATACGAGTACGTCACTGACCTTGTGTATCCTCTCGCAGAAATTGCAGTAGCAGCCCATTAGGGGCAGACAGGGTGAGGCTGTTGAACGGAGCTGATGGCCGGTCTGGCTGGCTCTCACGCTTTTGATGATGGTGAGCAAGCACAGATCGTATGAGCCAGGGTGCTTACGACAATTACCTCACGCTGAGCGGCATAAACACAGCATATCTACAGGTGCCGTCAGGCACTATGTCATAGCGTGATTTGCATGTATGTGGAGCCTGTACCTCCTCGAGTCTGATCTGGCTTTTTTTCGTGGGTGCGGGTTGTTCAGTTTCCTGCTGATTCACTGGGGGGAAAAAACCAAAAACACAACACATAAACCCTTGACTCTGCACGCGGCATTAAAAAAAACAAACAAACAATTAAATATGAGTTTAAAAAAAAAAGACAACAAAGTCGATCTGCTCCGAGCGTGACACCTATGTGTTCTCCCGCTGCGCCGTAGAAACTGTACGAGAGCTGGATGCCGCTGTCGAGGACGGCGAAGAGGGATCCACTCTTCACCTCTGTCATCTGCAGGGGCTCCTCCTCTGAAATGGACACGCTCATTTGGTCATGAACATTCACGCCTCCGTTTTATTAAGTAACATGCATTAAAATTCCTGAATGATATATATATATATATATAAAAAACCCACACATAACAAGCTAGCACCCACCCATAATCTTCACCTAGAAATAGTGAGTCACTGTGGCGCGAGAGAGGTACCCGCGCGCCACTCCGGGTGGCGGCAATGCGCCTGAAAGCCGTTTGCCAACCGCCATCACACAACAAACGCAGAAGGAGAGAACTTGACAAAACACAGGACGAAGAGAAGTTACTACGGCGACACACGCACACGCGAGGGCGAGATGAACCGCCTGCTTCTTTTAAATCAGCAGCGTGGAAGAAGAAAAATGCAAAACTAACGCGTATTATGGCGCTTTCCCACTACGCGGTGCCGCCTCTACTCTACTCTACTGCGTACCTGTTATGTATTTTGCGCTAGCAGGGCCGCCGTAATAAGAGGGGCACAGGGGTTTATGGGTAACGTTGTTACAGGCCGTCATTCAGAAGCCAGGAGGACGCAGACGGCGCATGTTCGGGGATAGCGACGGTAAAAGGTGAACGGCTCTTCTTGGTCAGTATTATTTCAAATTTCGGCATTCAAAAAATGGCGAGAATACCAGTCCGTCCACGTCAGCCATTGATTCTCTCGCATTCTCGCTGCTCCTCTGCGATGCTCTGCGCATTTTCTATGTCGCGTGGAAGATGAAGCCACGGCAGTTTTGCCCGGTGTTACCATGACAACCAGTTAAACCAATATGGACCATATCGTAATGGATAAACAACTCCCAGAAAAGCACCCCATACCAAAGGCGAGTGGAGCAGAGCCGGTCCCATTTAGTGGGGAAGCGCCATTAGAAAACATCGTGAAGATCGCCGGAGCTCAGCAAAAGAAAAATAGGAGTCCAACACCTTATCCCCACTGTTTTATAAGAGGCAGTAGGGGTCGACTCTTTCTATAAATATGCTCCTGCCTATTGGTTTGGAATGTGGACAATGAAGTGGCAGCCTGTTCGGATGAGCTCCAAACCGCTCCTTCATATTGATCTTTACCTTTCGCGGCTCCTTTCTTGGCACTGGTTTTTGGCAGAGGGAGAGGTTTGGCCGCGTGGAAAACGTGGCTGGTGTGCGAGTAGAAGTGATGCCCGTCCTTCCTCACCGCCACTTTCATCATGCTGAGTCCTGGATGTGAAAAAAAAAGAAAAAAAAAAATGGAGCCCAGCTTCATTCCGTTTTTTTTCCCCCCCATACGAAGCCATCATTTCAAATCTCTCCCGATAATGGCATTGATTTTTCTAACAATGGAGGAAAAATTGAACAAATATTGTCGTGTGTTGTTGTCGCTGCAGAAATATTGCTGCCGAGGGGGTCGAAACAGCGAGGGGCAGAAATGGGCAAACAACTGAGCAAAGTCATTCGCAGCAACGTTATTCCGTATCGATCTTCACACCCGCACGCCCGAAACCTCGGCCTCCTCTACCTTCTATGTAGCTGATATTCTCCACCGTGACGACGCCGCCGTCTGAGGGGAAGAGGTACTGGACGCGGCCCGACACGTGGATCACGTCTCCATCCATGCCGTAGCCTGTGAAGCTCTGCACACAGCACACGCGCACACACACACACACACACAATAATGTATTACTTGTGAGGAAATTCCCCCGACGGGAGACGGGAGCCGGCCTGCACCTGGTGTGGCCGTGTTTAATAGGCCCGCCGCCTCGTTATTTTTCACACCGACCATGACTGGAATTGCATTGGTCCAATCAGAGCGGCTTTATCAAGCCTTTCTTGCGGCAGCTGGAGCTAAATCGCGGCGCTGGGATAGTAGCGGGCCTGATTCATGAACTACTCTCTGTGATCTGCGTCGAGCGTGCGCGTCCTCACTTTTACGGGCTCCTCGTCCAAGTCTTCGTCTGGAGCGAGAACGGGCTCGATGGGGGTCTTCGGCGCGATTTCATGTTTGGCCGCGTCCGTCGATTGATTGTCCTCCTTGATCTCCTTCTTGTCCTCCGTCTTCTTGTCCTCCGTCTTCTTGTCCTCCGTCTTCTTGTCCTCCTTCTTCTTGTCCTCCTTTTTGTCCTGCTTCTTTTTGTCCTCCTTCTTTTTGTCCTTTTTGTCGTCCTTTTTGTCGTCCTTTTTGTCCTTCTTTTTGTCCTCCTTCTTTTTGTCCTTCTTCTTGTCCTGCTTCTTCTCCTCCTCCTCCTCCTCCTTCTTGGCTTTGGCCGCATTCTCCTTCTTGGCTTTCTTGGCCATCTCCTCCTCCTGCCGCTTCTCCTCCTCCAGCTTCCAGGCCTGTAAAGTCATGCGCACATTGTTAACACAGCCTGCGGTCAAAGCAGGAGCTGCCACGATGACCTGGCGACTCCGGAGGACATTCATCGCAACTATTGTGGCAGGAAAGCAGGTTATTGAAATCTCCTTTGGCGATACCAACAGACCTGCCGAGCTTCGCCATGCGTGAGTGTTCACGTGTCAGCCGGCACCAACCTTAAGGGAATCTTCCCTGATGAAGGACTCCAGAGAGTCCATGTCCACCGCAGCTTCTGCAGCCTTTTCGGCTTCTAGACCAAGCAGACGTTTTGTTTCAGTGGTAAATAAACCTTCAGAGCCCCACGCTGAGAGGCACCACTCACCTTTCAGAGACAGCATCGCCTCTCTCTTTGCCTCCTCCTCTTTTGTCCAATCAGAAATGGTGTCTGCCACATACTCCAAGTACTTCCTATCAAACAAAACGACGCACCGTAACACAGCACGCTCCAAACATTTCACCGCTCAGGAAACATGCAGCCTCTAAAATAATAAACTGCATGCAGGGGCCGCTGAGAACCTTCGTAAATACAATAATGTTCATAGGGTGTTCATTATTTTTGCACACACACAAAGCACATAACATTTTCCCGTCTCCTGAATATTAGAGGTTGCGCTCTTGACCTGAACGAGACATCGGTGTGAACGGTTATGTCCCAGGACTCCTTGCAACAGCGATTAGGGCTCATGGGATTGTGACAAAAAATGTACAAGGTGTTATTATGGGTCCCTCTGAAGGTGTCTAGGCAGTGATAGTCTTCATAGGCCGACTGCAGTACCTGTGTGTAAAGGGGGGGGGGATACTTACATCAGTTTTAAAGGAAAAGAACTTTATTGTCTTTATACCTGTACATGGATGCACAATGGAATTACTTCTCTGCATTTGACCCATCCGTTAGTGCACACACACACACACACACATCACATGCATAATGAGTACACACTCAGGGCTGCTGTTGTCGCAGCGCCCGGGCAGCATTTGTGGGGTTAGGTGCCTTGCTCAAGGGTGCTTTGTTGAAGGTGTTGTGCTCGTTAACAGGGTCAAAGTGTTCAGGATTCAGAGGCCTGATGTGCATCCTCACATGCGTTAAAAAAAAACTGCACACTGCCCCCTTTAAAGTTCCTGTGAAACACGGGCCCGAGCTCAAAAGCGAGCTGCCGAACTCGTCGAAAACATCGCTAATACGCATCGTGACGCGCGAGGTCCCGCCATTTCCATGAGTAAAAATGCGAGACGGACAAGATGGGTCACCTGGGGGAAGATGGCAGCGTCGTGGCGCTCGGTGTAGTGCCACTCGGTCAGAGATCTCAGCCGGCAACTCTGAATGTCAGACAAGTCCAGCAAATCGGGCGTTTCCCCGTTGACCTGCTGGAGCAGAAGCCCGGCGATGGTGAACGTGCAAATCAGGACAAATGATTCTATTATTCCAAAAAAAGAAAAAAAAAGTATAAACAACCTCTGCGTTATCAGGCTGCTCAGTTTGGAGTATCAGACCTGTTGTTGGAAAAAACACACACATACATAAAAAAAATTCTCACGTGTGTAGAATATCACGTACACTTTTTTTTTCTCTTCAAAACAAAGTTGAGACGCATCGATAAGGAAGCTAACGTCACCATTAATAAATCGATTAAGAAAAGGGGAAGAGAGAACACCTTTCGTGTTCACGGTCACAAACATCTGTTTGGCCCACGCCTGCGGGTCGTCCCAGGGGATGATGGCGGCCGGCTGTTGCGCCTCTGGTTCCTGCGCTTCCAGTGGTTCGGTATAGCTCACTAGCACCCCCTGCTGGTCCAGCTCGCTCAGCGGCATGCACTCAAACACGCCCTGGTGAAACAGGCGCTCCACCTCCGGCCACGACACGACATCTGCGGGACATTGTTATTTGTAAAATGCGAGGAATCTAACTGGCCAAGATTCGAGTTTCCTAAATATCTTTAGATGAAGGATAATTAATTTAAAGAAAAAAAAAAAACAGCAATGGGGTTATTAGGGCGCCTCTGACATGAATCTCCCTCTGACCATCAGTGCAGTAGTGTCGCAGCTGCTGCTTCGTCGCCATCCAGCAGGACAGGCCGCTGCTCTGCGGGGCTCCAGAGCCAATCAGCTCCCACACTGGGAGCATCTTCACCAGGGACACCTCCACCTCCGTTGGATCGAAGCTCTTCATCGCCTGAGACGGAGAGCGTGCACACAGTCATGCGCGCAACAAACGGCAAAGGCGCACACTAGCGATCCAAACAGGAAAATAAGAACGCAGTATAGGCGAGATTCCCTTTGCTGCCTTCACCGGGAGGGCTGTGTTTTCCCGCTGCTTCTTCTTCGTTAGCAGAACTGCATAAAAGCTACTGGGAGGGGTGGAGCTTAGGCCATTACATTCGGATGCAGATACATTTTGTGGAAAACCGGATTTTTTTCCCCTTTTTAATTGACCATGATGGAGAATTGCGATCTTCTAGTTTAATCACGTTTGTAAACGAAAAGTTTTTATAACTAGTTAATGTAAAGCATATAGGGGGAAAAAAAAATTCCCAAACACTCACACTTATCTCCTTAAAGCGCAGCGCCCTCTCATCATGGTGTCGGATTATGAGAGTGTGCTCGTGCTTCTTCTGAGACTCCTGCAATCCGAACTGCCCAATAAGCCTCTTAACACAGGACACGAAAGACAATAAAACAGAGACAAATTGAGGGGAAATGATCCTGAAGGCGATTTTCCAATTTCAATATATGAAATGCAGACATTTGCAAACATGAGACGTCCTTCCACAAACAAGTCAGAGCGAAAATAAACAATCCAACATGTTTTTTAAGCGGTTGTACGTGTACTGCAGAGAATGCACCTGACTGGAGTTATAGCACCATCTGCTGGAGTTTGTATGTGCTTGTAGCGCTGCTATTCTTTTACAGTATTTGCATGTGATAAAAGTCTTATTTCTCTTCAAACTAGAGGAGACAAAAGCTAAAATAAAAAAAAACAAACAACACAGACTGAGGTGTGTTTTAAATCTAAACTGTCCTTTTTCGTACATGAAAAGCAGTGTTACTTGGACCCCACTGGTATGAGTAGATGTCTCAAAATACCAAAGGGAAGTGTGTTTATCTTGATGCTATATCGAGTGCTTCAAGCTAAAATATTAACCTTGTGTTAAACGCTTTCAAACAAGCCTTTGGGTTGTTTTATGACAAAAGTAAAGAGCTGAAATTAATCAGATTAGTATGTGGTCTTTCTCGCGCGCTCAGGAAGGCAAGTGTTGGCCCCTCCCCCGTCCGCTTCTTAGCCTCGTTTTGTGTGTGTGTGTGTGTCTGCGTGTCAGTGTGTTCCGCGGCGGGCAGCGACTGCAACATGACACCGGAGCTGGTGAGTGGCTGCGCCGCTCTCCGGGGGTGGGACCGACCCTGCCCACCGGACGACATGAACAGACCTCTCTGCTGAAGGGGGAAAAAAAAAAAAAGTGTGTGCTGCATTGGCCGGGAATCGAACCCGGGCCTCCCGCGTGGCAGGCGAGAATTCTACCACTGAACCACCAATGCTGCATATATCTGTGCATCGCTGCGTAGCTTTTTGACATGTTCCCAGTCCCCGGCGTCCATACCTGCTTGTCTCTCTCTTCCTTCACTGTCGTCAACAGGCTATTTATCAAGTGGTTCCGCTCCACTTCTTTGTGCACCAGCGGCAGGAAGCACTGCAGCATGTGGCTGACCAGCTGGTCGTCCAACCAGGGGCCCCGATTGGGCTCCGCCGCCTCTGACACGCGCGGCAGGGTGGTGAAGGGCTGCTCGGTGTAAATCACAACCTGGACGGACGAGAGGCGAGCGTGACGCGTGACGGGATTTCAAGTGTGAAGAAAAAAAAAAAAACCCAGTTGGCGTCGCCCACCTGCTCCAGCATACAGTGCAGGATGAGAGGCACCGAGCAGCTTCCGGGGGGGACCAGGTCCAGGAGGTTGCTATAGTAACGCATGTCCACGTCGGTGGAGAGAGCAGCCTTCTCTGTGCACAAAAGGGGAAGCACAGACAAGACAAGAGAGACGTCACCAGATGGCTCAAGCACATACACTTGTTTTTTTGTTTTTGTTTTTTTTTTTGTTACTTTGTTGTAGAGAGGCGTCGTCTCGCGCTGGCTTCCTCCTGGCGGACGGCGCCATGCTGGAGCGGGCGGACGCAATCTGGCACAAGGAGCCCGCGAATGAGTGAGGAATGGGTGTGGCGCCAGATCATGCGACGTGATGCGGCGACGCGCACGCGCGCGCGCGTACCTCCGAAGGCTTCAGGACGGTGAGCACGCTGATGAGCCTGATGTTGTTGAGGTAATGCTGATGCTGCCGGCGCCAGTCCAGGCTGTCGTAGATGAGGCCGGCCACGCCGGTGAAGACTCGCCTTCCCAACCGCAGCGAGACGTTGACGAGCACGGATTCGATCTTTAGGAGTCAAGAAAGAGAAGCGCAGGGAATGAGCCGGATAAGAGAGGGCAGCCACGTACGCACACCTGGAATGTAGATGGGTGATCTGCGATATTTAAAAAAAAAAAAAAAAAAAAAAAAGACAACATCTCACGTCATTCTCAGCCTGACCCGGCGGAGGAAGCGGGACAGTGTAGCTGAGCTGAGCCGCATCGTGGAGCTTAGAGACCAGGAGTGTTCTCACACCTGTCCAGAACCGATCCAGCTTCCTGGTCTGCTCTTCAAAATCATTAATTTCTGCTTCTGGCTCACACACACACGCACGCACGCACGCACACACACGCACGCACGGGTGACATACTTTAATGATGATGGGAAAATTCATTCTAACTACATACTGACTGAATGATGTCTAATAAGCATCTGCATGGATTAATAACATTTTTTTAAAAAGCATCAAAAATAAGGGCAGAATAAACTGAGTTTCAAAGCGTTAGCTTTATATTTTGATCCTAAAACTTTTATTAGCATGACAGCTCCCCAACATTGAGGCCTAAAGATCTGCATTGCCCTCTAGTGGCTGACATAAGTATATCTCATAGACGTTCACCCCACGGCCCTTGATGGTAGCTCATACATTCATATGCTGATGTTTGTCCAATGCTTATTTTTCTTAAAAGTTTGGTTTAAAATTAACTCTACGATGACAGCTGCTCGGAGCAAAACAGCGGGACGCTGCACAGGCATTCACCTCTTTCCAGTGTCTGTGAAGCACACTGGAGTGAGGCTAATTTTCCGTAACCATTCCTGTGTTTCAGGGAGTGAAAAAACCCGGCAAACGCCGATGACTGAATCAGACGGAACCTTGATGGGCCGGCTAACGGGTCGCCTGCATTTTGGCCTCATATTTGTACAGCGGGAGAGAGTGGAGGCATGCTGTCCCGATTATAATCTAGAGTCTATAATCCCAGTGAAATACAGAATGTACTTAGGTGTCCTCACCTGCGTCCAAACCCAAAGACGCCGCCTTCTTCTTCAGCTCCTCAAACGTTTCCGATTGCTCCGACTTCAGCTTGATGACGTTGGACACGCGCACCCCCAGCTCGTCCAGCACGACCAGCAGGCGGGGCTGATAGAAGCCCACCAGCAGGATGTAGTGCTGAGGGCCGTCATCCGGCTCATCATCTTTGCCCACACACACACGCACGTACATACACACACACACACACACTCCAGTTAATCCACGCCCGCGGGCTCCGACGTCCGTCTCTCGCACGCAAACGCCTCCTATTCTCAAGTATGTTCGCGTTTTTCCCCCCCCCCTCCCACGACAGCCGACGGTAAGTGATGAGATCTGTCCCACGTGCAGCAAGCAGCTGGCTCCCGGCTCACCGACGTAGCGAGGCGGCTCCACGTCGTTCCTGCGTTTGAGCTTGGTCTTCTTTTCGGAGGACGAGAGCATTTTCTTGCCCTTCTTGGCGCTCCCCTTGTTCTTGCTGTCGAGAGCGTCGCCCTTCGCCTTCTCCTCCTCGACCTTAAAAAACAGAAAACACGCAAAGGTGACGCCAAATTACCCGACAAGCGACCCACGAAATCTTCCCCTCAGGCTTAACTTAGCAGCATCAAAACGAGACTTAATTAAACGGATTAAACTAACACCTGCTACCTGCGACTTCACATGGTGACTCGAAACCATTTTATATCTACATGGACGCCCGGAGAAGAAAAAGTATGCCATTTAATAGTGTGTCACTGGTCAATTAAATTCCTTTAATTTCCTTAAATAACTGGCAGGCGCGGCTCGTTCCCAGCATCCAATCAAATTGCAGGAGACGCGTACCACACTGTCGTGCAGTGAACAAAACATGAAGCCAGCGCGAGTTACAGATTTGCTAACGTTAGCTTAACAGCGAGTTAACAGCTAATTCAGTCAGTGCAGAGTCCCTTGCAGCCTTTGTGCGGCAACGCTTTGTTCTCTGGAGCATCCATGGTGTTTAAAAATGAACAGATTATTACTCGGGAATTAAAATGACATTTGTTAAAGAGAGTAGACTTATTGATGACTTGATACGTTAAGTTTAGGACTTTGGACTTGAGACTTTCACTTCCTGAATGTTCCAAAGACTTGGAAGTTTGACAATCACATTTAGAAACAATATGTCTGACTTTATTGGTCACAGATTAAGATTTGGCCAAGACTGGGGGGTTTCGCAGGGGTCGCTATTTACTGGGTTCGTTTGACCTGATTTCCCATCATGCTCCAGGTGGAAAAAGCGGTTAAACGACGTAGCAGAAACAGGAGCAGCATTTTTGTCCACATTTGTCCTTTGGCGTAAATACTTCTCTTCCTGATCAATAAATATTTGAATGCAGGTGAGGACAGACACAGAAAGGTTATTTTAAAGAAGCATCGGCAAACAAAAACGGCTGATCTGGGGAAAACATTCAAAATGATATCGCGAAGATGTATATTGTTTATAATGTTATTTTTTTCAGACACCGATTAAAAACGACTTGGTCCTGCCTCTTTGTTTCCAGCTGCCATTTCCACCCATACAAAAAAAACTCCAGCTGACTCACTGACCAAACGCGAGAATCTTTCCCGAACAGAATCGCGTCAATGCAAAAAAAACAAAAAAAAGGACGCTCACTCGCTCCATTTGTCTCCTGTGTTGATCGCTGGCTTTGACCTGCAGCATCAGAAACTTCAGTATTTTGGCTATCAGATTCAAGGGCACCTCCTTGCCTGCATCCAGCAGCTCCTTCGCAGTCAAAGTGACCTGCGCACGCATGATTAAAGCACACACACACATAAGCTCATTTAAAAAAAAAGGAGGACAGTGGCACGCTGAAACGCCACACGTCAAGAAACATAATCTCCACGTCTCCCATCGTACTTACCTCAAAGAACATGGGGAAACTGTCACGCTTTTTGGCGTTGGGATTCCCGAACTCATGGATCTGGAATAAAGTGGGTGGAAAAGGGGGGAAAAAAAGGTTTCATGGACTCATTAGCTTAGCTGCCTCTGTTTCTATTGAAGGGACAGCAAAGACGTGAGCTCTAAGGGGAGGCTCAAGAGCACATGCATGACATCAAAATTAATTTGCACTGATGGGTGGAGAGGAAGAGGAACCGAGAACAGGGCCGCAGACGTGAGGGGCGAGATCGAGAGAGGGACTTGAACCCAGCCAGGTGCACCTTCGACACGGTGCTGTCCCAAGTCAGCACGCTAAATCGTTTCCGCTGGGGCTCCTGCACGGCCAGAACCAGAGCCCGGCACATCTCCTCCTCCTGTGGACCTTCTCCGGCCACCAGGCAGACGCAGGCTCGCCATGAGTCCTGCAAGGGGGGGGTGGCGTTACCACACAGACACGCATCCGGGTCAGGTTGAGGCAGGCACCATCGTGCTGTTAATGCGCGACTTCCACATAATAATAAAACCACATGTGCCCTATTTTGAGGAGCGGTTGCATCTGTTCCACGTGTTATGGTGGAATCTGTCCGTAAATCATCTACGTTGCAAGAAAGTGGATGCCTCTCCACACATATTTAGCTGTCAACAATGTTGAGGAGGTGTCCTTCATCCATAAATATTGGCAGGGTAATCATTGCAGGCAGGAATTTTAAGAGAGACAGTAATATTTTCATTTAATACAATGTTACCCTCGATAATATTTGTAGACTTCCCCCTGTACACTTTTCTATAGCTTTGTGTATTGTCAATAAAGCTTTTTTGTTTGCTTTTTAACTAAAAAAAAAACAACAGAATCAACTGATGGAAGAAAGCTGAGTAAAAGTTGCACAGACACATAAGATAGTGCAGCGTGAGTGTCGAACATCTCACCAATTTTATAACGATGAAAGTTTGACTTCTGCTTGGACCTTCACAATTTAAGCATAGAATATTTTTTTCCCAGTTTTGGAGAAAAGTGCCTAATAACTTACTAACGAAATTCAGTCTTTCCGAGGCAGCTAATTGGCTTAAAAGGCTCCTACAACTTCATGGTTTATAATGTGTTCATTCAATACAACACGCTCCTGGCTTATATTGATAGATTTCGCCCTGTGCAAGGTTATAGACTTTTGTTGTTTTGTTAATAAAGCTTTAAAAAAAATATGTGATGGAGGATAAAAGTTACATAGACACATAATATGACGTGACGAGGGAGTCGAACAGCTAAGTTTTAAATCGGTGGAAGTTCGACTTCTGTTTGGACCTTCACAATAAAAGCACAACGGAATATTTTTTTCAGTTTTGAATTAGAGTGGCTCGTAACTTACTACTGAATTTAAACTTCTTTCTAATGAAATTAATCTCTGCATCTTAAACAGATATTATTTTTAAGTTCTTGTTCCACCTAAAGTGGCTACGTGTTGCAACTCAGCTTGGGGGCGGGGGACCTGCTAACCTGTTAGCGAGCTAGCTAACCAGCTCGCTAGCTGGTTAGCTAGCTCGTTTCAGGTAGCCAAAGCACTCGCGTTTGCAACATTTTGCTTTCAGTCACAAAACGGAAACATTCTGAACAAAAAGCCGCAGCGAACCTCTTCGAACGGGGCCTTGGTGAGGCCCGCCTCCCAGTTCTTGTTGATCGCCGGGGTGGCGGGTTGGCCCTTCTTGGCGTCGGCGCCCTTTTTACCAGACTTGGGCGGCATCCCGGCTGGCGAGAGTCGAGCGGGGCGCAAAAGACAACATGAGCATCAAAAGGCGCGAATCAAACCCGCGGCCGCGTTCCCTGCGCAAGGGCGCGACCGCCGTGCAAAGTGGCGTGGACCCGCCGCGTCAACGCTGGGGAGGGAAACCGCGGGCGGGAGCTCGAGGGCCGTTCAAGTGTCATTCTCACGCTTGTGTTCATGCGGAGACGTTTGTAAAGATAAAACTCATTCAAGCAGCGACGCTGGCCCTGATGCGCGCCAGCTTTGATGGCGCCGTTGTGTGACAGCGTGCCGCGCATGTGTGACACAACACAGAGTCAACAGGCCGGTTGCCGGGGTGATCAAACCAGAAAGGCGTTGTTGGCTGCATCAAAGCGGAGTCGGGAGACATCAAGGCAGGTCCATTCATTTTCATAGCAGTTAGAAAAAAAAACAGAAAAATAGAGCTTATTCTACAAACGCACAGAGTCAAGAACAGGCATCCCTAAAAACTTTGATGTGTAAATGGTTTCTGTAGCTTCAACTTCATGGGCGCCTCATTCGTTTTAATGGATTTTTTTTTCTGGGGGGGGGGGGAATTCAAAAATTCAAAAAAAAAAGTTGGGTAAAAGAAGCCGAATTTTAAAACCCAACATGTCCCGAGAGGGTTGCGCATTTTGATATTCAAATGGTCTCTGAAGGCTTAAAGCGTGCAGGCGTGACTGACCCGGCGGGGGGGGGCCGGCGTCCAATCAGAGACTGACTGACGGAATGGCGGAACCCTCTGATGTCACTCTTGACCGCATGTAGGATGACCTTTACGAGGCCCGGCCGGGTGGATACGTCCCATTCTCATCTCAGCTCGTCTAACGCCGACGGAGAAGCCGTGGGTACGACGCATGGAATATTTGGTGAAATAGTTAGAAGGATGATCTCATATTTCCCCAAATGAAACCAAGAGATTCACTGTGTACTTCTCTACACATTGAATTCACCTTTTCATGATACTGTCCAAATGAATATTCAGAATTTTAGCCTGGATAATGGATTGAATTTATCCCTCAATTCATCAGCGGTTGCTGAAGCATCATATCCCATCATGCACGGCGCTGGACCTGAGGAGGTGTCCACAAAAGCTGCTTGGTGCCCTACGTAGAATTCACTAGCTGGTGAGAGGAAAGATGAAAAGAAGTGAGAAAGAAGAAGAAGAAGAAGAAGAAGAAAAACGAGGTGATAAAAAAACAAAAACACAACAGTTCCTTATCTTCACTCCCTCATCCGGTGCGGCTGCTGCAGCCGCGGAGCGCCACCGCAGCCGAGGTTCCTGTTCAAAGCCAAATTGAGGTGTGTAAAAAAAAAATTTTTTAAAAACTAGGGTGCGAATCAGGAAGGGAAGAGACTTTATAGTAAATTTGATGAAATGTGCCCATCAAGCAGAAAACAAAATGGAGTATGGAGTGACCTGGAGTGATTTCATATGTGCTCAAACTTAACCAGACCGAAACTACAGCACTGAAATATAATAAATGATGAGAAATATGATAAATGATGAGATTTTCATGTCTTTTTTTTCCCCCCCGTGCATGTACGTCATAATCATGGGCCAAGCGCGACAGAGCCTCGGGATCAGACTAGCTGGGTTGGTTGGTTAACAGGTTAGCATGTTAGCACGTTAGCATCTTTGGTCGGTTAAATCTTCAGACTTCAGTTGGAAGAGGACCGAACTGACCTCGTGCGCCGCCGCGGGCCGCGTCCAGCCTCCACGGACCCCCTTTTTCCGTCCACGGAGTCCTTTTGAGAAACTTCTCCCCAGCGCCGGCGTCGCTCGGTGCGCGTGTTGCCCCTGGCAACCCGCGCCTCGCCGCGCGCATGCGCCAAGCTCGGCGAGGCGCCCCGAGTTTTCTCCTGCGAACCTTCAAAACAAAAGCACACATCTCTCGCGTGCAACGTATAAAACGGGGCAATACGCGATGTTAGCCATTAGAATTATTTTTGTTTTTGTTTTTTTTTGGTGAAATCACAACAGCCTTTGCAATGGTAAACAGTGTGAAATACTTTTATCTCTTTTCTCCACTAGATGGCAGGAGGCCACCTAAACCATGGCTGCACAAATAAAGGATTATGTTTCTATATTGGCAGACACTGATGTTTTTATGATCATGACAGTGCACAGTGCGGCTATTCAAACTGTGGCTGTCTCTCATCAACACACACACGCGCGCGCACAGTCGATTTAGAAAGAAATTACTGGTAATTTCAGTCAGTGCACTTGACCGATATTATGGGACGGCTGGTTTTCCTTTAGGAGTCAGATGCTCTGGAGGGGGCGCATAAAATCCATAGAATCAAAATCTGGAACACCTGAGCATCGCATCTGCATAGTGAATGATAAAACCAGGAGAGGAAAAAAAAAAACAACTAAATAACAAATAGAGGCTTAATTGAAGCTGATAAGTGGCATCATCAGCTCTGAGCCAGACGACGAGTGCAGCACGGAGAGAGGAGGCTTTCACCTTGTCCGGCCTTATTTACAGGACGAGAGATTTGAAATGTTAATGAGGCAAATGGTGAAGTGGCATAAATACAAAGACGCTGTGCTAAATGAATGAGGAGGCGGAGCGAACGGGGCAGAGGCCGTTCCTCATCCAAGCACTCTCGAGGAGACAATTGAATCCACAACAACAAACCTCATAAGGACCATTTGTACTCTTTTTTAATTACTGGATTTGCAGATACACTTAAGTTCTCAGAGTGAAAACAAAAGGACCAAAGACCATGTCCCTGAGGTCCACGCGAAGACCAGCGATGCTCCTTGCGAAGGTCAAGCCGGTCGCCCGCGCATGTTTTTCCCGCAGCGTTCATCCTGCCACGCTCCCCGTGACGCTGTTACGAAACCGCAGGCGCCGGTCAGTCATTGGCACCGCTCGTTGTTGATATCTCTCTCTTGGTATCTGACCCAGAAAAAAAAAAAAAAAGATGCTCGGCTTCCAAACAAATTAAATCAGGAGGCACACCGGGGCTCCGTTGAGGACGGCGGCGGGCCACCGAATTCACGGGATGCCTCCCGCTTAGTTCACGACCGCGGGATCTCAGGCGTCACGACAGGGTTCTGCTGCGCATTTGCAATCACCCGGGACGGTTCTAGTGATGCGAGGGTCCGCCGTTATGGAGGCGATTCCACCGCCTCACCCGGCTGCCCCCCTTAAAAGGTCAAAAGACAGACAACGCCCCCCCCTTGTCAGGCACTAGAGAAATCCACCTTTGAAGCCAGCAGCGGCACAGCGTGTTTGTCTTGGACGGGTCCCACCAAGGTCAGACCCCCCCACCCCCGGGGTCTCACACGCACCGCAGGGACACGTAAATAACTCACAGCCCTGTCAACAAGGCCGCCACGGATAGCATAGCAACATCTCAAAATATCACTGTTTTTTAGGAATATGTAATAGTGCACATCATGTGCTTGGCGGGTGTAGTGGGTGGTGGTGGTGGTGGCGGGGGGATCTGGTTTCACAAATCTCAGCTGATTGCAGGTCAAACGCAGCTGAAGATGCGCCGATGTAAATAAGGCGGATGAAGTGTTTCTACACCAACATCTGATGCAGCTTCAGAATGCCTGTAAGGGTGAATAAATGAGGGAAGCAGCAATCTCGATTTAAAAAAAAAAACAAACAAAAAAAAGGAATAATTGCTGCTGCGGGGCTGTTTTATCGCGTTTCATGGGACGATGGAGGTGAGCCCGCTTGCCCGAGCGCCGCGTGTTGTTGGCATGTGCTTGCGCGAGTTGCTTGTGAGATTTGAATTTCAATCCGCGGATATCTCGTGATGTAACGTCAGTAGAGTGCAAACGGGTGGCTTGTGTTTACCAGGCGGGAGTCCGGCTTCTTCCTCTCTGGTGTTTGGGAGGCAGCCACCTGACTTGGCACACGGAGACAGTGACCCGACTTGTTTTGATTGTTTCAAACCTCAAAAATGTCACGAGAGATGTGCATTTTTTTTTTTTTACCAGTTATGATGCCATTTACAGTAAAGTAGACGGTACCGGAGGGTGATCGCTGGGGGCGTGGTTACGTTGGTGATTCGAGTCTCCGGCGGGTCCACCTCTCGCGCCTCTGCGGCTCAGCACTCCTCTCCAATTATGGCCACCCCTGGTTGCAAAACAACAAGGTGGCGAGCTCACGGGTGAGCGGCGCCCAGCACATGCCAAACGATGTCCAAGCAACTTCTTTAAAAGGCCATTTAAAGGGCGGGGTGGGGGAGAGGGGTCTGCGGTGGATGTGCTGATGCCATGCTTACTGTACTGCAATTATTGTGGTGAGGTTCGAGCAAAACAAACCAAAAAACAAACAAAGGGGTTAACTTTAGGCAACAAAACTAGTTGAGTTCGGGTTAAACGCTCTCAGTGACGAAGAATTATACACTTAAGGTGACAAAAACAAATGTTAACTTTTGGCAACAACATATATGCAGATGGTCGGTGAATTGGATGACAGCAAAAACAAAAACAAAAACAACAGCTTAAGGCAACAGAAATGGAAAAATAGCTTAGATGACAAAACTACTTGGTTGGTTAGCCGGGGGCAATAAATTCTTAGTTTTAGTGAAAGACCTCCTCACAGTGATAACCACAAATTAGGACAGTTTGACTGGTTTTCTGGCAGAAATAAATCGGGGAAAAGCTTACCCCACGTGCAAGAGGTCATGACCAAAATGCCAGCAAAAACAGCAGCCCGCAAACCAGCGGGCGAGGCTCTGGCTGTTGTGTGCTATATTAATACTTGTGCGGCAGGAAATGGTTTTTTGCAAATGAGCACAAAGAGGATCATCCCCAATGAAGGAAAAACTGTGACTTGTAAACACCCAGGGGGGCGGGGGGGGGGGGGGTTAGGTGGACATATCTGCACCATCAAATAGCCGCAGCCCCGGCAGGGTACATGCCTGCGCACTTTATCCATGTTCATCAGATTTCCACATTCTAAGAAGGAGGCCCCGAGCTCCGGGCCAGAGGGGACGGGCTGGAAGCAAGCCCGGCGTGTCTCCTGGGAACAAACAGTCCTATCCGGTGACTCGGGCCGCCCGCTGGGATGGCGGCCGGAGCTGGTAAACATCTGCAGCCTTTCATGGCCGTGCGCTGCGGGGGTGGCGTGGACGTGAGGGGATGGATCTGATCGGCGCGATTGGCTGTGTGTTTGCGCGTGCGTGTGTGTGTGTGCGTGTCCACGTCGACATCGAGCATCTCAAGTGGCGCCCGACAGATTCGCGGGCCCCAGCGAACGAGCCGCCGCGAGCCTGAATGGAGCAGAGCTCGGCCTGTTTTGGTTTGCTGGGGCGGGGGGGCACGAGAAGACCCTCAGTACTTTTCCATGAGAGGCTTCGCTAATCAATGTGGCGGCTGCCCCAGCACGAGCACCCCAACGCCTCCCGGTCTCAGTATAAACATATTAGCTAAAAGTCCCTTTAGAATGGGACGCTTGCAAAGTATTTTCATTTTAAAAAAAAAAAAAAAGGGAAAGTCAATAGATCTTCGGAGCGACTCAGCACCTGTGCCAAAACTTTCAGATGCTTTGACACACGTGACCTGCTGCTAGCGCGAAGGGGATAGCCGCCAGCGTCCCTGGGACTCATATCCAATGAACTGCGCGCGAGCCGTCCAAAGGCTGCCGAGATATGTCGGCCCCAGAAACTTCATCCCCGCTTATTTTGGCTAGTTTCCTGTGGTTTTAATCTCCATCTGGCCATGAAAAGCATCACCATAAAAAATGTTTTTAAAAGGAACTAATTATAGCATATCATACAGCCCCCCCCCCCCCTCCCACACACTCTTTAAATACAAACCGTGTAAAAATGAGTAAAATGTGGTGATAGAGGTTCGTTCTACTTGTGCAGTTCCAGCAGCAGGACTCCAGAGCTGGACGCCTGCACAGGCCCAACAAAGCAAACTTGTCTTGCTGACCTACATTCACGCCGCAGGGGAGGGCTGAGGGGGAGGGCTGGGAGGTCCGGGGGGGGTTTAACCCGCTGATGACTGGCGCTTTGTCCCTTCGCGCCGTCAGTGGTGCATCTCGCACATGATCATGCGGCCATCATTAACCTCCTGCCGCCGCGTCGCCCTGCGCGACAAAATGTCTCACGCGAGTGTCAAAAAAAAATCCCACGGTTCACCTGTCCGGCTCGCAAGCGCCGACCCTCAAGATTGCCATGGCGACGCGTCCATTAAACACAGCGGGAGAAATGCCGCACAAACTCTGCAGGTTCACACGATGAGCAGATGAGCTGTCAAAACACACAAACACACACATTCTGCTGCTTAAACTTGTCAGCAAGCTTGACCCAAAAAGCAAATAAATCTTTTCTGAGACGTGGGCGAGTATGAAATTACTTGGAGTAGTTGCACACATATCTAGTGTTCTGTAGCAAGCTGCCTGGAGAAAAAAAAACAAAAAAAAAAACGCTGAGTCATGCAGTGGCTGCACAATTATGCAAAACGATGTTCTGACTGCTTAACATGCAAAAGTCGGTCACAGACAAGTCCAGAAAACATAAGAGTCAGTCTACAGGGGTAAAAAATAAGCTTGAGATATTTTATTGTCTAATAGACAAGAACAAGTTTCTTTCAATTGTGTTCAAATGGCATTAAAAAAAAAGCTTACAAACTGCAGGTAACTTGGCAAAAAAAAAAAAAAAAAAAAAAAAAAAAAAAAAAAGGGACCCAAAAAAAAAAAAAAAAAAAAAAAAGCATAAACACAACCACGATGTTGTCCACTGATTGAATAATCTCTATATATCATGGAAA
>CAAKHG010030867.1:10903-23367 GCA_901007715.1 Dactylopterus volitans | reverse complement strand
GGGTTTTTTTTTTTTTTAAGTGTTTTTTTTTTTTTTTTTTTTTTTTTTTTTAATGTTTCCACACAGTTTATTCGATATTTTTCAGCAAGAAGGGTTACTAATAGTCACTTCATAGTAATTTCGCCACTAGCATAATGGATGTTGTTATCATCGTTATTATTATCAAAGGAAATGGTTGCGCAATAGTTCACAGACCACATAATCCTAGTCCACAAACCTGTTGTAATTTGAAGACTTCAACACATTAGTTTGTTTTTTAGTTTATTCTTTTCAATATTAAATGTTGGATTCTTTTATCAGTTGAAGTTGACAAATTCTTTGGTTGTGTGCCTAAACCTTGCCAATAAAGCTGATTTTATGATGATGATGATAATTATTATTATTGTTGTAGGAGAAAAGTCATACTTTTATAATATAATTGTGCTGAACGAAGGTTTATTTCAAACACGTTAGAGTAACACAGAAGCACAAAACAAATACAAATAGACAAAACAATTGAAAAAAAAAAACATCTCAACACGTCCGAAAAGGAACAGGAAGAAGCATGAGTGTGTTTAATCCCGCCCCTCCTCCATCTCTCAGCATATTAAACTGCTGATGACCTAATAATCATCCGCTCACTTCCCGTTTCTTTTTCCGATATACATAAATATTCATGGATTTGTTTGTGTTGCTTGGTTGTAATTTAAATCAAACAGATAATCAACACTGTGTATGACACTACATTAGAGGGAGACTTTGTACATTCTTTTTTTGTAAATACAGTATCCCATGAGTCATGGTCCTTTTAAGGCAAAATCAGACTTTTTTTTTTTTTTCTGGATTAGCGATGCAGAGCCAGGCCTCCTCATGGAGTGACTCACCTCTCTTAGTAACATCAAGCCCTCAGAGACAAGCATGCAACACAAGAATTGTCGGTTCAGGGTTTTGGGCAGCAGGCAGCACACACACACACACACACACACACACGCACACACACAAACTTACTTGCATGCCGTCCTGCATGCAAAATCACACGTGTCGCCACGCTCGTGTAAAGCTGCAAGCAGGCAGTTGCACACACACACACACACACACACACACACACACACGCTTGCACCTCTCTCTGAGTTCACCGGCTTATCAGCGAGGCAGACAACAGCATCCTACATGTTCGCGTGATCTATCATTGTGGGCCAGGGACTGCATTACCAGGCCTTAGATTGTGGACTAGATGGGCCTCTCAAGGGGAAGGAGCAGAGTTTGCCAGAACTGTGGAAGCAGGGCAAAGCTGCATAGCCAAGCAGCGGAAATGAAAGGAAGCGCTGGTGTCTTGGATCTCTTTCTCTCTCTATCTCTAATTTTTTTTTTCTACCTCTGTCTCTTTCCATCCTTCCACCATTCTCATTTTCTCTCTCTGCAATAAAAGGAAAGATCATGCTTGACTGAAGAAGCAGAATAAGAAGGGTGGAGGGACTCTTTGGATGAAATGATTGAGAGGAGATTTTTGATGATGATTTTTTTTTTTTTTTTTAAAAAGGGAGTGATGGTTATATAAAAGAAGCTAATGTTTGATGTCATTACTGGTGGTGGCGGCAGTAGGCTTGTGTCTAATTAAAAGTTTGCCTTTGGAGGAAGGAAAGCAGAGGCAAGAGAATACTCAAAGGAGATCATCAGAAGCAACGCATGATGGACAAAATAACAGTCGCATGCCGCCGCCGCCGCCGCGTATGAAGCGCGCCGAGTGCGCAGCGGCAAATAGCAGCGGAATTATGGGAATAAATGGCAGACAATCCACTCCAGCAGATAGGAAGATGCATGAAAAGATAAAACTATTTAAATTAGACTCTTTAGCTAAAGAGAATTTCAGTGTGTGTATACAGAAATTACCATGTGAGAAAGAGATGAAATTCTAATGCTTATTTTCCCCCAAATTACGACAACGGCTTCGTACTCATAACCCTTAACCTGTTTTTGGCTTTGCTCTGAAAAAATTAATAATGTGACGTGAGAGTGAGAACTTTTTTTTTTATTATTATTATTTTTTTTTTTTATACAACCTCTCGTCTCCAGACTGCAATTTAAAGGTAAGCAAATCCATCTGTTGCAGCAGGAGGCTGCTTTGAAAAATGTAATCACACACACATACGAATGGAGCGCATTCAGTCATTGGCATATATATATACACTTTTTTTTTTTTTTACTCCAACCTGTTTCTAAACGCTGAGTAACATCTTCAGGGCTCCGTCGATGTGCGTAAGGGAATATGCGCTGGTGAATAATTGAAGATGCCTAACAGTCAGAAAATATTAGCCCACTTGACATGTCAGTTTACTTGGTACTATCACAGAAAACAAATTGGACGTCTGCAAGAACAACACAAAAAAAAAAATTTCTGGAGTGGATCGATTGCTTTGTGGTAACAGCACGGCTATGTGAAAGGAAAGGAGAGCACTTCTGTTGACTTCCCTTTCCCAAAGTTCCAAAGCGCACATGTTCTTGAATAGTTTTACATCCAAAAGTCCAAGGCACTTTCATTGAAATAATCCATTTGAGAATTTGCTAATGGCCTGAGAACTACTGCTTCTTTCAACGTGCTAAAGCAATCTAATCCCAACCTCCTTGATTCCATGCGTGCACACTTGCGCTCAGAACTGCGCCCCCCCGCCCCCACATAAATATGGATACTTTAGCTTTATGCGATTTTGATAGTCATGCAAGATGCGGTATGACATCAGCTTCCACATTACATGTGTCATTTTATGGTTTTCTGGTAAAAGGGGTAAGGGTGAAGTCTTTTGGATCGATATTCATGTCTGCACGCTGCAGTTTTAAAGCTACTGAATTCAAAAATTGATCCAAAATATGGAGGCACAAAAAAAAGAAAGAAAAAAAGGGAGGTAAACGACATCATCCCCAGAGGTCGGTGACCCCTCATCAGTTTTGGTATTAGAAAGCAGAGTGGATGTCACCTGAAATTGCCAGATACAGAAGACAGATAATTACAGCACTTGTTGCACACGAGGGAAAGTGCACATGTGCAGTGCTTTATGTATTCCTTTATGTCCATCGCCACTTCTTCTGTGAGATAAAAGCCGTATTGTCGGATTTAGCTCGGGTGCACCTTTTGACCCCCCTTGAGGTCAAGTGGCGTGTAACGACCACCGCTGCTCCAGTGTCAAAGCGCTCTTAGAAAAGATAATGAAGCCGTGATGAGCGGGCGGCATTGTCCTGCCTCTTTCAGTTATCGATGATTCGCTTCATACATTCGGATTTTTTTTTGCATATTTTTTGTCTTGCGCCTCTGCACGGCACACGTTTGCATTCTTGGTTTGCAGCTCCTGATTCTGCACATGTATGAAACGAATTCGATCTGGGTGTTTATACTTTTCCTATATTTTGATATTTTCTTCTTGTCCATAACATCATTGTATTGTTGACTGTGTGTTAACATGGATGGATGGAAAGGAACATCTCGAGAGATAGATAGGGAAGATAGATTCCTATCTTTAACCCTTTATTTGCATAATATCACACTCAATTGTATTTGCAGTTTAATTCCTCTTAATTGACAACATTTTGATTGTTTTCATTTAAAAGTAATACTTCAAATTACTGTTTTTGTTTTCACACTTAAGCCATCAGAAGAATGTAAAATCTGCCTCTGATGTGTGTGTTGTAATATTTGACAAGATCCACAGCAGCGCCCCCTACTGTCTCACAGTTGAACACAGATTATTTTATAATTTATTTATTTATTTATTTTTTAATTTTTACTGATGCTATTATTTAAATAAAACAAAAACACAAACTGATTCCAGGAAAAGAGAACTGGAAGTACTAATATACAGCTTTTATGACTTATTCATGTAGCACTCCACAATTAGCCTCTCTAGAACGGCCATCTTTTTGGACCAAACAGCGTTACATGAAGTGTAAAAAGATTAAAATGCGACACACGAAATGTGAAAGGAAAAAAAAAAAAAGTAAACAATCTTTTCACGGGCCGGGGGATGAGTCAGTCGGCCAAAATTCCTCGTTAGTGTTGTTTCATTTTACTAAATCTAATTAGCAGTTGCCTTTGTTCTAATTTGATAAATTTGAATTTGCAATCAAAATGCGATTTTGATTTGTTTTGTTTTAATCCCCCCCCCCCACCCCCCACACCCCCTCTTCCTCAGAACATCTGTCGGACAATCACCATTATATTGAACATGAGCGAGGGGAGAACCAGCCATCGGTCCGGTGCGCACGTGCGCGCGATGATGATAAAAAGGTCATTGAAATTACAGAGAGTCTACAAGTGACTCATGTTTAACTCAGTCGCACAAATATCACACAAAAACACCCGGTGAGTCATGCTTGAGCACGAGTGTGGGTGAGAAAAAGGACGGGGGGGGAAAAAAAATACAAGGAAAAAAAAAACCCCAGTAATTTTAATCTTGTTATTGATTTCAACACCACCCTGCTTGTCGTGCAACAGAGCACCATTTAAAGAGGTGGCAAGAGGGATATTGTTTGTTCCCACTCCTCCACAAAATGAGGATGACTACATCTTGAGAATGGCTCCTTTGTGGCAGACTAAGGGAGGGTGGAGGTGAGGGGGGGCGGCGGGGGGGTCCAATCTGTGGGAACTTTTTAGATTAAATGAGGTGGGACGGAAACCAGGTAGATCACCATGTTCCTCCCCAACACCATGTCTTGTATCATAATTTCTGCAGTAGCCGTCGAGGTGTGTGTGCGTGTGTGTGGTGGAGGTGGAGGGGGGGGGGGTTGGATCGCCTCTCCCTTGCGTCCGTGGCATTTAAAGATGGACCCCGCTGATCGTCATCACGTTTTCTTAAATCTGAAAATTGCAACCGCCCACCATTGTGTGTGTGTTTATGTGTGTGTGTGTGCGCGCGCGTGTGGGCGGGTGGCGGTGGTTTCGCCTCCCCCTTAAGTCCGCGACTTTTTTAAAAAAAAACGGACCCCGCTGATCGTCATCGCGTTTTCTTAAATCTGAAAATTGCCACCGCCCACCGCGGCCAGCCTGTCGCCACACTCCACCGAGAACCGCGCAGCTTTGGATTTAGCCATCTGCTGGCGAGTTAGACCGCCGCGCTTGTGCTAAGATGTATGGCAGTTAAAACCTGACAACAATTAAACCTTTTGGCCTGAGTAATGTTTCTTTTCTAAGGATAATTAGTTCTTTTTTTTTTTTTTTAATTATTTTGCATTAAAGCAAAAATGCATTTATGATGGAAGTGGAGCGGCTCTTGTTGTGACTTTGCTTCTTTTTTTTTTTTACAAAAATAACCGCACATCTACTGGCCTATCTCAGATCGGCTCACTGCACATACTCGTAAATGTTATGACATAACCACTTGCGTTCCCTTACCCGCGTGTTGGCCGGCGTCCATTCAAAAATCAGCCTTCCGAGATGTTTCCTGGGAATTAGACATGCTTTATAAAAACCACCCAGATCAGAGCACCCCGGTCGCATTTACAAATATTTCTTTCCAGATAGCATCCGCGCAAGTGCTGGAAAAGGCTGCACATGGGAATGGAGCTTTCCGATTCCCAGATAGGCTGATGTTTTGAATGGACGCCGGCCAATACACGGGGAAAAGCACGCGAGCGGTCACGTCATTTACGTTTTTTTTTACGTGGTTGCAGTGAGCCAATCACAGGGCTGGTGACATTTTCCACCTTGACTATCCTGGTTGCAGTTTTTCTTACGCCATTTTAAGGCATAAGGGAAAAGAAGAAGGAGAATAACTGAGATTTGGGCAAATGTCGAGATTCAGCTGCCCCTGCAGGAAATTAGCCGGCAGCTATCGGGACCCCTAACCCTTAGCCATGCCAGCTCTCCGCAGTCGGTTCATTGATCGTGCGGCTAATTTGCTGAAATAAACAACGGAACGGCAGTGGATGTGCTGGCAACCAGCAGAGAAGACACCTCACCCCTTCATTTCTTGACAAAAACAACGACAGCCACTCCTCACCCGACACGTGCACGTTCATCCGGCCGGGCCGTTAGTCACTGCCATCTATTGGACAGCCCCGGTATTCCCGGTACGGGCGGTGCACGTTCGAGTAGGCGCTACCCGAGTATTTTCTTGGAGGGTGGGCATGCGTGAATGGTGAAGAAAAAAATCGCAGACCCAGTAAAGGTTTAGGACAGTATGTGTGAAAGGGGCTTAAGAAACAATCTGCCACCTGAAGCAAACGCAACACTAAACACAGGAATGTGCTCGGTGTTGCGTTCACCCGGATAGCTCTCATCCTCTCATCCTCTCATCCCTCATATGATTAAAACCGGACATGTCTGCGAGATTTAGCGGGCGCGAGGTGTTGATTTTTTTTTTTAATGAGGACGACGCAAAAAGGGGGGGGGGGAGCTTTATGTGGGTAACACTAAATTCTCTTGTTTCACTGAGGAGGAGGGGAGGAAAAAATGGTTTATTTCTCTAGTTTCTGACTTTGAGAATGATGACTGGAAAATTTCTTTCTTCAGAGGTTACTTTTTATGGCCTCTCCACCACTGCACAGCAAATAGACTCATGACATGACGTATGTGTTTGTCTGCTGAACCATGCCCTGGCTTCCACAGCAGGCTACCAGCAGGCCCATGCGCTGAATCCCAATGTCCTCAGCCGTCCTCCTGCATTAATCCTCCAGTCCAGCCGGGCTAGAGCTGAATGGAATGATCATCTCGGTCCATTGATGACAGTGATTTAAGTGCAATCACCATTTTGAAGCAACTTCAAGACAATTCTGCTAACAACCCCCCCCTCCCACACACCTTCCCGACGGACTAGATATGCAGCGTTCATCTGTTGTTTTTTTTTTACTTTTTTTTTTTTGTAAAGACGAGAAAGAGCGCATTAATATTACATGAAGGCGTGTGACTGACACTTTTATCCAGATCGACTTTCAATTGACTGCAAGAGCAGAAAAGAAATGAGGACATTTAATCCCCCCACAAGTTTTGAGGATATGAAAACGCAGTTTTGATGGAAGGATTTTGCTAAAATACTTTCCCATGCCTTCATAAAGACAAAACTGAGGGGAGCTTTAATACATCACGCAATGCAGGTTCCTGCAGGAATATCCTTAAACGGAAGAAAAGCGTTATGAGAATAAAAGTGTTTTTTTTTTCTTTTGATAGCTCTATAGTTTGTTCAAATGTGCTTTTTAAAAAGTTTTAAAGATGAGCGCAGCATCCAACCATGGGCGACTTCTACTTGGAACAGATTTGGCTTAATTAAATGTTGGTGTCACTCTTGATGAGTGATGGCTAAATCAAATGAGTTGAATGAAGTGCATGTTTTTTTTTTGTTTTTTTTTAAATGCACATGAAAAATGTTTTAGATCTGCCGCCATTTGTTTTTTTTTTTGTTTTTTTTTGTTTTTTCCAAATTCCATGCTTGAGATAAAAACCCATAACCTATGAGGAGAAACTGACATCAGTACTTCAATTACATGCATAGCTCCATATGGCTCATGGGTTTTTTTTTTTTTTTTTTAATATTAGAAATACCACAAGCTATTCGACTGATCATGCTCACAAAGGCGATCATGTCGTGGACGTGAGAGACGCCAACCAAGGAAAACAACACTCGCATTGACAAACTTTATCTCTGATGCTGGGCAGATGGAAACTGCCTGGGAGAGAGTCTTGGCAGGTGATTGGATGAAGCGACGGGCGCACTTCCAATCAAGTGAGGACGCCGAGAAAAGCCTTCAGTGCCGTTTATAGGTGCTTTTCTCCCGCCGAGGAAACGCTCTCCAGTCTGAAGTTCCACCATTGTTGTTTTCAAATGAACAGCTGCAACAACATCCACCATCCAATGATGCCGCGGGACTCTGATTGGTGCGGACGGCGGCGGCTGGGGAGCAAACACTCCGACTCGGAGGCATGGAGAAGTGATTTAGAGCCTAAACCAATGGGAAAGGCTTTGATGTGTCTTTTTGAAGTGCTTGGAAAACAACATATTTGGATTGCGAGGCCTTGTTGGCGATATCCAACTTCTATTTTTCACCCACGCACAATATCGCCATAAGCCCCCCCCCACCCCCCACCCCCACCCCCACAGACCCCCGTCCCACCTCCCTTTTACATCAATAGCTTAATGATATGATCTGAAGAGCTTTCGATGATAATCATCACATACGACGCTCTGTTTCAGAGTCCAAAATCATAGCTGTAGTCAAAAATAGTTAGTCTGATTAGATCCCTCTGAAAAGCCGGAGTGCGTTTAACTGACTCATTGCCGCCTAATGACAGGCTTGCCGCATAATGTCACACTAGTCACATGGTATTGTCTCCACTTTCGAGTTAGACAAAAACGGCAAAATTGACCCTTTTCAGAAGTGCGAGAGAAAAATGGTCCGTTGATGAGCAATTCTTGCCTCGTTTCTTTTCTTTTTAATTTTTTTTTTTTTTCTCTCTTCCAAGTGCCGGTTTAATCAAGAACTAATGTTGTGAGATCATAATAAACAAGGGTGTGTCTGCATGCGGAGGGGGGGATCCACATTAGCGCTCGTTAAACAGGATGTACTCGAATCCTAGAAAAAAAAGGGGAAGTCTTTTGTTAAAAACCTGCGAAGTAACTGCAGGGGGGAAAATCTTTCAAAACAGAACTTCCAGAGCCGAATGCATTATCTTGTTTGTGATGGCTGCAAATATATGGATGCGTGTGTGTGTGAGTGCTGTGTATGCTTCAGGGTTCAATTAATCATTAAAAGCAAATCTGGATGAATGCTCGTGTAAAGATATACGGTTATCAGGCTTTAGAAAATACCGTGGGTCAGATTTATGTACATTCAACACACTCAGCTAAGTAAGCATTTTTTTTTTTCCTTTTTTCAATTATAAGAACAACTGATCCACTCGCGGCGGAGCAGGTGGGGGATGCAGATATCACCGATAGTGCTGACTGCGGTGCGAGTCACCGTGGCAACGGGAGCCAAATCAAAACAGCAACCGGTGAACTTTTCAGGCCGCCGTTAACGGTAATGAGCAGGAAACCACAAACGTCTGATTCGGAGCCCTTTTTATCATCCAGCTTTCACCTGCTTGCACTCTGATGCATGCAGATTAATTAAACTTTATTTTACCCTCTGCAGCCTTATCTTTCCTCCTGAAGGGCTTTATTTTATTTTATTTTATTTTATTTTCATTAAACGCACACATTTTAGTACGTCAAGAGGCTGCTCAGATGCCTGGCGTTCACGAGCTCCAGTGGTGTAAAAAAAAAAAAAAATCAGCACAATGCAAAGAGACGTTCCTACCCTCTGACATTCCAGCCTGCTTTCGATTTTTCCGTGGCGGCGTCATGCAAAGAAGAAAGCGAGACCGGCGATGTGAATAGACGGAGAATGTAGGGGGCATTTTCACAGAGGTTTAGATCATCTGCCGGAATATTTGCATTGACTGAAGCCTCGTTTCCGCCAAGCGGTTCGTTACGCGTTAGAAACGGCAAACCCTGGATCTAGTTTGCAGTTCCCCTGCAGACCGTACCGCGCACGGTAGGCGGGGTTCATTCCCGTAGGTCGTCATGCCGAACCTCTTTCGCGTCTTTCTGTCCGAACCGCTGCAGCTGTTGTGGTCTTCGATAAGACGATAACAACTTTGGAGCCTTTTAGCTTTTGGTCCTTCATCGCTCGGCCTCCGCAGCCTCTCCGGGAGACCAGCTGGAGAACCTTCTGGTTCCTCGCGGCTCCGTCCAGGTCACGCTGCACCTCCGCCCCCCCCCTCTGTATTGCACCCCACCATTTTCCACAGAACAACGAAAAGTCTTGAATCTCTGCTCGTGAAATCGATCACATATATTTAAAACGTGTGTTTGAGACGTGATGGTGTGAATAAATGACAATCAGCGACTGCGGCGAGTCTATGCTCCACCCTTTAGGCACAGGGTCAGTGTGCGAGGTACCCCGATGGAGGGGTGACCAAATCTGGTACGGTACGGTTCTTTTGGTACCATTCACAACATTTGGTAATGGAAATGCCAAAAAAAAAGGACCAGACCAAACTACTTGGTGGTTCTCCTGCTGCAAAAACTGTCCCGACTGTGTATTCGTGTCCCAAGATGCAAGAGGAGATTAGAGATCCAGATCGACTTAATGACATGGCTCAGTCGGTCGCGCGGCCTTCTAGGAATCGGAAGTTTGCTGGTTCCATCCTCAGCTCCGGCAAACACCGTGGCGAAGTGTCGCTGAGCAAAATAACGAACCCCTAGTTGCTCCTGGCGAGCAGGGTGGCACCTGCACCTGCAGCGGCTGCCGCCACCAGCGTGTGAATGTGTGTGTGTACAGGTGAACGAGGCCATGGTCGCGTGAAGCGCTCCGAGCACCGTGAACGAAGAATTCAGATTATCCGGGCCTGCATTTGTATCCCGCTCCTCCGCCTTAACACAGACGACGGCAGCTGATTCGGAAATACGCCGAAAAGATGGCGGCCCCTCCCTCTTTAATGGGCCGCCGCGATCGGCGTCCGCAGCTGTGTCGCATTATGCCGCTTCGATCCAGCGTTTGTTTACTGCAAAATTAATCGCCGTAATGGCCGCCTTAATGTCACTCGGCGCTCGAGTGAGGAGATGATGGTTTTTCTCTGGGTTTTTTTTTTTTTTTTTTTTTCCCCCCCTGTATCAGTGTTGACTGGAGAAAGCTCAGGTGCTGCTGCTGCGCCGGGAGGGCGCGATGTCAAGCAGGTGGCTGAGTGGATGGTCAAGGGTGGCGGCCGCCTCCTTTGCCCTCTCCCCTGCTCGGGTGTCAGGCCGGCGGATTGGGGGCAGCTGGTGGCCACGACTGGCTGAGCCAGACACGATTTTTTTTTTATATCATTAAGGGTTTATGGATCTGGCGGTGTTTCAAAATCACGTCGCACCGACGGACCAAAAAAAGGGAAGAAAAAAAATATATCACATCTTTGCAGTTTAACACATATTTTCAATTGATTCGAGCCTCTTTATTGAAAATCCCCAAGCTTGTCTTTGCTTAGATTATGCTGATTGTGATTCACTCACTTGGCTTTAGATTTAAAAGGAAAAGAACCTCCACTGTGCAGCACGATGGTGTCAAAGTCTTGGAGTACATAACATATAGCACATTTTGTTGAATGTACACAACGCGTTTATTTACGCATTGATAGTGCTTAAGTAAAATGCGGGGGAGCATCAGGTATGTTTAACATCACAAAAACCTTTATTGAATTTGGATTTTTTTTTTTTTTTTCTTCTCCGTCTTGTTACCTCAGAAAGACTCACTCTTGGGATTTTATTCTCTTGTCTGAGCCCTTTGAAGCTATTTTTGAATTCCTCAACCTACTTTCAAAATGACGTTCACACATTTTTTTTTTTTTTTTTTTTTGCTCTCTTTTCCTTCTCGGAGCCGGGAATAATCTCGCTTGACACAACCTTTGGTCCATTTTAGGTGAGGCCCGGAACGAGGGAGACAGGTTGCTGATGTTTGCACATCGGCCATGCTAGCACAAGTTTGGAGCTCCAGCTTCTTATTTATGGCCTTTTCTTTTTTATTTTCCCTTTTTTAATGCTTTACAGGCTCGCAAGCCTTGTCTGGCATAATCACCCACAAAGCGAAGGAATTAGAACTGATGCAGCATCAACCCATAATTGAAAAATAATTATTTTTCGGCCGCGCAGTAAAGCAAATGGTCAGTGAGGATTAAAGGGACAAACAAAGTCGGAATAACAACCAAAAAATTAAAAAAAAGAAAGAAAAATAAAGCAGCACATACGGATAAGATGGAAGGCGGCGCTCGCCCATCCGTCCGTCTCTTTGAACAGTCGCGGCAAACACGATTAGCTCTACATCGCCGTCGCAACACGGGGCCGTGTGATGTAACGAAGCATCTTAATAATGCCGTCCATACTGACTGGCGGATAAAGACGCCGCCGCCGCCGCCGCTTCATTTAAACTTAAAAAACGTGGCAGCTTGCTGTCGTTATTTACTCGTCGGGAGCCAACGCGGTCGGCGAATCAATTAGCGGGAAGGAGCAGCCGTGTATGTGATATCTTCTTAATTACGAGATATCGGTGTGTGTCCTTGCGCCATGTGGTCCTGACGGCTGTTGTGATTATTATTGTTATTTGATTTTTTTTTTTTTTTGTGGTGAGGGGGATGGAGGGGGATTGCTTTAACTGTCGCCATCATGGGGGGGGGGGCATCGCACCAACTCCAGCTATTGGCTCCTTGTTTGCCGGTCGGGGGATCTGACAGAAAAAGAGAGAGAGAGGAAGTACACTTGGGATTCCACTTGGAACCTTCTCTCCTCTTTTACAGTAGCTCGCCCGCGCCATCCTTCCCTCCCTCCCTCCCTCCCTCCCTCCCTCCCTCCCTCCCGTCTTTCTGCCTCGACTGCCGAGTCTCCTTTCTCCAGTCGCCTCGCTGAGCCCTGCAACGTGCCGCAGACACGTGCTGGCGGCCACCTCACACCACAGACTGGAGCCTTGACCTCGCAACAACCTCCCTTGAG
>CAAKHG010030867.1:0-10034 GCA_901007715.1 Dactylopterus volitans | reverse complement strand
GCCGGTTTTTTTTTTTTTTGGGGGGGGGGGGGGTGTGGGGGGCACTGCCTGCGCTCGTGCCTCCGGAGAGTAAATATGACCCTGCAGCTGCATGGGCAGATCTTCCTGAAGAGCCGCTGCAGCGTGGAGCTCGTGTCTTCTACACACACACACGCACGCACAGACATACACGCACATACACACACATCCACACACATCACCGTGTCGGTGGTCAATATATATATATATTTGCTGTCTGTCATGTGCCGCCGCATAAATCAGCCTTCATGTGTCAAATCAGCCTCCAGCTATTATTGAGCAGCTGGGGCTGCTTCGTGCCTCCGTGTGTGTATCTGCTGGATGTGGTTCTAACCTATGTGCTCTGACAGCCTAAATAATTGATCAAAAATGATGTGCAAAACAAACCCAAAGCCGCCCACCCAACCCCCCCCTCCCCTCTCTGCAGCTGTGTCATACCATATGTTGTTATTTTTGGCAATAACGTTATTACCATTTGAATATTACTCCAAAACATGACTTTGACACCGCCAGGCTGGGCTGTGTGCTGCTATTCATCAACACAGCTAACAAAGTAACGTGTCTTATCGCAGCAGCATTGCACCAGATTCCCACGAGAGAGATCGGTTTCATTATCATGGTTAGTGCTTGAGCCTCTATATTAATGTCTGCTGTGGTTTTGGAGAACCCCCCCCTGTGATGTCATCAGGGTTAGCTGGGCCTGGGGGTCTCAGATATTTGACAGAAATCTTGTGCTATAAGGGTCACCATGACCAATCAGGACTTCCGTTCTTCTTTCAATGCAACTCATAAAACTCATAAAAATACAAATTTCATGAAAATGCTGTCATCTCAACTCCCACACCCTCAAGTCTTCTATCGACTGCAACCCCTTAACTTAGCCTCTTTTGTTGCGCCATGATACTGTACCCACAATGGCTTGTGGGAAATATGGTTATTCACGGCCATTAAAAATCAGAAATGCTACATTAAAAAAAACAAAAACAAAACATGTATATGGAGTGAGCACAAGGCTGACGAGGGTTATTTTCTGCAAGGCTAATAAATACACAAGTACTTTTTAAAATGGTGTATTAAAACAATAAATTCGAGACGAGTCTTTCAGAAATAGTCTTCATAAGATGTCAATGTGCTTGAAAACACATAAGTATTCCAAGTACACCGAGCATTTCCATGTGGGTGTTAACAGCAAGCAGATGGCTGGTTGTTTAGTTGATGAAAACATAACAGAGGGAGAACAGCAACGGCACAAAAGTAAGACGGGTGATTTCTTTGGTTGGAATGTCGGCGAGGTGGAACCGTAACACGACTACAAGGTGGTGATGGCGGCTGTAAACAAAGACTTAGGGGCAGTGCAAAGCTAATATGGCGACTGGAGGAGGACCAGTCAGGGAGGGATGCATTGATAAGATCCAATCAGGCGCAACTGCTACTTCTGCCGCTAATTCTGCTACTTTGCATGGCAGTGCTACTACGACGACTGTTACTATGGCTACTGCTAATTTTACTGCTCCTGCTACGATTGCTACTGATTCTGCTAATTCCACTGCATCTTTTATTCCTGCAATTACTCGTCCGATTGACCTACTACTTCTACTGCTACAACTACTGATAAAAGTACTGCTACTTCTACAGCTACTGCTATTACTGCTATTGCTCCTAGCCTACTACAGCTACTTCCACGATTGCCACGTCCACTGATATTATTATTGCTACTTGTCCACTACTGCTGCTACTACTGCCACTGCTACTGTTATAGCCTGCTATTGGCATTGCCACTAGTGCCCCTAGCCTACTACTACTACTGCCATTACTGCTACTGCCACTTCTGCTTACTATAGTCTGCCTCTGCCACTACTGCTTCTAGCTGAGCTAATGTGCTACTGCTATTAATGTGACTACTATTTCTATAACTACAGCTATTACTGCAGCTCCTACAACTTCTACAGCTACTGCTAGTGCCCCTGCTACTACTGCAACTACTCCCACTGCTATTACCACTGCCACTGCTAATACTCCTGCTGCTACTGCTACTAGCCTATTACAACTGTGCTACTGCCACTGATACCTTTTCTTGTACATCTAGCACTACTGATGCTGCTACTACTACTATTGCTACTATTAATGCTACTGCTACTGCCACTGATATTTCTATGCGTTTCTCTAGTACCACTGCTTCTGCTGCCTCTACTACTGCTACTACCACTTTTACTAATGCTTCCACGACAGCTGCTACTACTTAGTACCACTAGTGCTACTGTTACTACCACTACTGCAGGTGCTCCTGCTACAACCGCTACTGATACGTCTACTTGTCCTGTTAGTACTGTTGCTACTACTGCTATTTCTACTAGTACTACTGGCACTCCCATGGCTGCTACCACTACTTATGCTAGTGCTACCACTACTACCACTACTGAAGCTGCTACTCCTACTGCGACTAATGCGTCTACTTGTACTATTAGTACTGCTGCTACTACTACTGCTATTACTACTACTAAAACCCCGGATGTTTTGGCCCTGGACCTGGCACGCTTGACATAGTTTGACATTCTGGGAGGACTGAAATTGGGGAAACGAGGATTACAGGGTATTCTTTCTTACTGTAGGACAGCTAGCTCGAGTGGGTGCGCAGCGTTCATGATATCGCGCGGTGACGGTTGGAGTGTCATTTTCGAGGCTCTGACTGTTGGCTCCGTCATTGAGTGTGAGATGCTGATTGTGCCAGTTGTCACTCAGCAGAGGGTAAACACCAGGCACATTTATCACGTCAGCTGGGGACCAGGAGGAGCTGAGGTGTTCAGATTTTTGGGGGCTTTTATCACACGGACTTCAGCGAGACTTGCTGCACGACAATCATGAATATATTTCGCACGATTGCGAGTGACGTTTGTTGTTATGCAAGCCGATGCTTGTTGTAACCGGCTCCCTTTGGTGGCTTTTATGAGATTAAAGGGTCAAGCGCAAGGTTGTCTGCCCCATCAGAACATGACTACACATATGACTTTAAAGCACAAGTGCTTGCACTGTGATTGGTCAAAATCTCTTTCCAGCACCTGTGAGGGGACGCGTCATACGTATCGTATCATTTGTGACTTGCGAAACGTTTTTCACAAGTGGGGGAAAAACGGTTACAGCTGGGAGACGAGACTGAGCGGGAGATAATGACAGAGGAGTCCCCTTTCCAGCAGATCAACAACCGTTATCTCTGTGGAGACGCTGCCGTCATCAGATGTGCAGGGTATTGTTTACAAGTCTGTTTGAATCAGCAAGTTTCTGAGGAAAGTGAGAAGCTGTGCCATTGAACTGCGAGTGTAGTTGCGCCTCCATGTCCCGAAATGGGCCAGTTTTTGTGTTCGGCTGCTTAATGCGAGTGATGTAATATGAACACAACAACAACAACAACAACAAAAAGGAATGGCAAACTGCAGCTCAGAGGTTCAGCGTACTTTCACAGCCAGCCAGTTTTGACCATTTAAAAATGTATTCATTTGCATCTGCCAATTTTCCACTGGTGTGAAAGCTGTCAGTGGAACCCTGTTGCAGACCGACCGACCGTACTGAGACCAGTTATATAGACGGATCCCGGTCCGCTGTCAGTTGTCGCTTCATTTGTGGTGAAAACATGATCCAACCCCGGTCGGACCCAACTGCACGTCGTGACACTGGAAATTGGCTTCAGCGTAGCCGCGACTCAACTATTTGTTTGCTGTCAGGATTTTTTTTTTTGCCCCAAAGGAACCTGCGACCAGTCAGAGAGCTTTTTCCTCATTAAAACAGCAGTATTGGTCTGCCTGTAAATGTCTCCATGGGAATTTAAACCAAATTAGAGGTGATTATACCAGCTGTAGATGTGAAACCCCACGCCTCCTTCAGTAGACCTATTTTGTTTTTTTAATTGGAGTGTTTACTGTGCATGCCTGGTCATTACATTTTAGTATTATTTACTGTATGTTAACCATCTTCTCTGTAAATCCCATTTCCTTTTGGGAAAAGTAAAACAAAACAGGAAAATCAAAAGGAAGAACTGGTTGAGCAGCCTTGGCTCAGGAAAGTAGAGATAATTTATGGGTGGATGGTTAAATTCCTGACTCCTGTCGTTGTGCCTAAGTGTCCTTGAGCAAGAGACTAAACCCTGAGTTTCTCAGGATGGCCAGGACAGTGCCTTGCATGGCAGTTCCACCATCAGCACAGCTTTCAGTAGAGCTTTGGTGGAAATACACGTGGCTCGTTGATCTAGGGGTATGATTCTCACTTAGGGGGCGAGAGATCCCGAAAGAGCCCTCTCTCATGGAGGCAGTCATGGACTAGAGGTTGAGAAGAAGGCCTGGTACCAAAAGGGCTGCCTGAGTAATATGCTGCCTTTAGTTATCCACCGTTGTGAACTTCACAGCGGTTTTCAAATAAAAGTGACAAACGGACTCACAACCAGGCAGAGCACATCAAAGTAAACATAATTAAAGACAGTTAAAGATCTCCGCCGATGTGGAGGAAAAACAATTAAACAGACCGAGTCTCCAATCTATCGGGTTCCTCCGTCCTTTTTGTGAAAACATCATCTGTAGTTTTTTTTTTTGAGCAATCACGCCAACAGTCAAGCGGCGAACCGACGGATGCGGGTGAGGGCAGCCGCGGCAACGGCGATGGGAGATAAAAACAAGATGGAGACAGTGCGTTGATGCAGAAAACATAATGCTGAATGAAGAACACGCACCGCAGACGCTCACAACAACTGTTAGCCCAGCTGCGATTGCCTCCCTCTTATCTAACTCCTAAACGTAAACACGCGTGGCATAATTAGGCTGCGGTGTGAATCTAAGTCTTTACCCAGAATGTCACAATTAAAGCAGTGGTGTTATTTCACTTGGAGCATAGAAGGGCGCCTCCCAAGCAGCAGGACCACTTGGCATGGTTACCGAGTGACTAATATTATTATGTAACCCACTGTTGTTGCAACAGTGGCTGCGTGAAGGCATCGCTCAGCAGTGTCAAGACTCGCGACCTTAAACTTTTGCACAGTTTTATAGAGAAATGCTTGATTTCGTGTGTCAGGCTGCTACTGATGTTAAAAAAACAAAAAAAAAAAACAACCCAAATGCATTGACATCGCAGCCGCATGCACAGATTTGTTCCTGCTGTCTGAACAAGGGTTCCCGTCGTAATTACTGTGCCTCTGTTACTAAATCATTCAGGTTTATTTCATTTCACCATGTCTAGCCAGTCTCCCTTTTAGATTCCCCCCCTTCCTCAACCCCCCCAAGCTTCCAGATGCAGCACTTCATAGTCCAAGTGTCATTTCTTTTCATTAATCGTGTTCCCACTAATAGCTCTCTGAGGACCTCGGCTTATCCTTCATCCAGCAAACCAGCAATCTATTCTGGCTATCCTCTTTGTCATTTGCCTGAACTTTTGCAGGCCAGACCACACAAATAATTCAGCTCCTTATTCTGTGCCGAACAACCATTATAATGCTTTATGAGTCCATTTTTAAAGTCTGTAACATTTCAGCGTTTGTCTCACAATGTTTGTTTTAATTCATTATTTTCAGCTGTGTTTTTTTTTGTTTGTTTGTTTGTTTGCATTTTACGTTGTGTTTAAAGAAAGTCTCCCCCAGTCTATATAGTGAACCATTATTGAAGGATTTTATTCAGAATTTGTTACTTAAAGTAAGTGTGGTGTGTTTGGCGTGTACGCAAATCTTTTAGGTGTGATACCTTGGAACTAAACGCGCAATCTGCATTCAATTACGGCTTCAAATGCCTCATCTTTTCCCGCTAATCAGCCAGGCGCCTCGGTATATTACAGAGTATCAGTTGGCAGCGACTCCCCAAGAAATGAAACCCATTCTTGTAATTGCAGGTACGTCTTGTCATCAACGAGAAGGGGCTGGTGTGCGAGGAGAGGGACGTGAGCTTGCCACTGCAGGAGCACAAAGAGCCGTGGTTCATGAGGCTGAACCTGGGAGAGGAGGTGCCCGTCTTCCTCCACGGCGACACCATCATCAGTGACTACAACCAGATCATAGACTACTTGGAGAAAACCTTCGTGGGAGGTATGGTGAGGGCCTGTTTCCCATGTGATGACCGTGTTTAAGCTTCATTTCAGCCTTTGCTTTTTATGGAAGTGTTTTTCTTCTTCTTTTTTTTTTTTGTACCGGGTTCCATCCCATTACTGTGAATTGGAAACATCGGGAACTGGCAAGGTCTTCGAATTTGGCACACACGTTCACTGCGGCTCAATGAGGAATCGATTTGATTTTGGTAGTCAGAAATTAAAGGTCAAGGTCACCGTGAGCCCACAAAACACGTTCTGGGCCTTGACTCTTGTTGTCATCTGCTGATTATGACAACATTTCACAAAAAATATCGAAGTTTGGGCTGATTATGACAACGTTTTATATTTCCCATCTAAAAGACTTCTTCGGTTTTAACTGTCTGGTGGGGAGTCGCAGGTATTTAAACTAGTTGGTTGCCCTGATGGGGCTTAGTTTGGATCATCATGATCTGGATGGCTGGGAGTCAACCCAAACATAATTTTACATTGAACTAAGGTACCACAAGAGTGGCTCTGGGCTGTCAACAACAACAACAACAACAGGGCCCCAGGACGAGGTAAATATGCATACAGGCTATTCATCGGATTTGCATTTTGCCAGTGCATGTTTACTTGACTACAGAGCAGCAGACATACACATAAGCCAGGCTTTTTTTTTTTTCTTTCCCCCCACTGAAAAAGGCTGCAACCTCCCAAGTTTTCAAATCTGGAGTAGCAAAGCCCATTGGAAGCCATTTGGGGGCCATCTGTCTTCCTTGCACAGAGTTTGTCGGTGTGAACTGTACTGTGAAACGATGCCCTTGTGCCAAATTCACCAAGACAAACTCCTCTGATGAGATAAGAGGAAACTGGTGTAACAAATTGGGGAAAAGAATGATTGACCAAGCAACTATGGATGGGGTGGTCTGCCCAAGACGTGAGTCAAATACAAAGAGAAATTAAATTGTGACGGGGATGGAATAGTATATAGTATATGATTAGATAAGAGTAGTTAGTACGACTACTAACTACTAGACTGCACAGAGACACATAAAGCTGCATATGTTCGGGTCTCTGCGTTATAGTATCTGCGAGTAGCATGTCCTATATTATCGTCTGTTGAGACATTATGTCATTATGTAATGATCTGGGTGCATCACAGCAGGAAAGGCCTCAGGGAAGTTGAGAGCTGGCCAGTCACTGCAGAAGTCCCTGGTCTTCGTTTAGATCAGAATCATTTGTTCGGAGCAGCAATGCTTCAGATTTCAGTAGCAGAGGAGCTTGGCCACTGCCTGCTCAGTAATAAAAAAGATATAAAAGGCCAAAATCAACCTTGTTTTATTTTTTTTTATTTTTTATTTTTTTGGGGGATGTTTCATTTTCAGTCAAAGCCATTGATTTTAGCTTATTTATACTGTGGGGGCATTGATGTAATCATGCAGATTTTCTGGAACAAGGTTGTTTGAACTAGAATTTAATTATTTTTTTTTTTGTCTGTTGTTTGACTGAAAGCTCTCGAAGTGCATCTTCTCCGTCTTTAAATCCCCAACGAATACTGGCAACGCGGGCTTGCAGGTTGCCTGCAAGGTGAAGACGTCTCAGAAAAGAGACTCTTGTACCGGTGCTGACCAGCATCGGGCCAACAAAATCTGCAATGCTGAGGCGATGCATCAAACAACGAATCGATGAATCAAACAGTCGGGCCGCAGCTGCTCCTCCGCGCCGCCACATTCATCGTGCGAGTGCAAAAATTGTCTCCGATGGAGCCCAGAGTTGCCTTTGGGTGCCGTGCATTGTGTTCCCACTCCTGCAGCAGACCACCTAGAGGACAACTGTGTGGCATACCCAGGTTGCCATGCCGGCCCCGTGGACTGATTACTCAGCTTTTTGGGGTTCTGCCAGACTCGGCTCCACCCTCCGCGAGCTCGGCAATGGACGTCCTCAGGCAGCCAATAGCGAGCCAGTCGCTGTGTTTGCCTGTCTGTGACCTCGCAGTGATAGAAGCTCGCGCTGCTCTCTTACCTTGTTTGTCCTTAATGCTGAACCTCAGCAGCCCGTCACCACACGTGACACCTGCATTTTTTTTTTTATATAGCACTTTTCTACCTAGACGGAACTCAAAGCGCTTCACACCACCACGGCCTCATTCACCCATTCACACTCACGTTCATACGCCGACGGCGGAGGCCGCCATGCAAGGCACCAACCTGCCCACCAGGAGCGATCAGGGGAAAGGAAATGGTTATGTGGTTGAGTGTAAACGAGTTGGGAGGCCTTTGCTCTCTTCTAACAAAAACCGGGCCAGCTTTCACCCTATAACCAGTCTTAATGCTAAGCTAATCTACTTGACAGTCCAACATTTAACCCCTTAGCAGTCATATAACTTCAGCTATTTTGAAACATGGGTGCTTTGAGTGTCCAAAATGCTTTTTTTTCTCTCTCTCCTGAAAACACAAACTTAGAAAAACATGCATACAACATTCACTACAATATTGACTCAGCCGGTGGCATTGTAGTTAAATTTGAACTTAGTCTACTTGGGCTAAATGCTGTGGTACTATTGTGTTTTCCAGTTTAATTTTTTTTTTTTTCAGGCCGACATATTTACTTCATTGTGATCAAATCGGTGGCAGGGAGACAAACGCCATGTAGTTTAAGAACAGCATCAAGTCTAGCGTGGGTAGCCTTGGATAGGCGCTCTAAGCTAATTTTACAGGAGAGATAAGGGTTTAACAGACGGACAAGAGAGCCGCATTGATCTTCTCGCCTCCTTTTCAGAGGGAAAATGAAAAAGCGCATGCCTCCCAAAATGCTAACAGCAGATAAATAGAACAGAGCAGGCCAGTAGGGGATGTCTATAATGAGTTTACCGTGTTGCCTAATTAACCTGCCTATTTTATGGCCTAATGTCACTGGCTTTTCCTTGAACAGCTTCGCATGGGAGTTGAGACAATGCCTTTGGCTCTGACTCTCATACTTTTCCCACTCAACATAACGTTCTCGATAGCTTGTTAGCACCCGGGAGAACGCTTCTCGCTCGGCTCCGGCCGTGCGATACATGGCTGATGGCGCATTGCAGAGCGTCATCTGTTGCCAGGTTACCTTGCTGCATGGCAAGAACCGTGTTATTTTGAGGTTTGGTAGCACAAAGCTTGATGTTGGCGCCTTAGAAAGTCCAGATGTTAGACTGCATGCACTTCCCGTATTTGAGTACTAGCGTGCACCTTTTCTCCAGATTGTTTTGTTTGCATATTTTACCATTGATGTGTGTGTATAACTGTGTTTTTTTTTTGCTCCCTGAGCTACATCAGTTTGCTTTCTCCGCTGATATATCTGTGTTTTCACGTTGGCGTCTCGTTGGCAGACGCGGTGGCTCAGCTGATCCCTGATGCAGACTCGCCTGTCCACGATCGCGTGCAGCAGTACCGCCAGCTACTGGACGGTCTTCCCATGGACGCCTACACACACGGCTGCATCCTCCATCCAGAGCTCACCACCGACTCTATGATCCCAAAGTACGCCACCGCAGAAATACGTAGTAAGTGAAGCCAACGCACTGCATTGGGCGGAGGACTGTGCATTAATAATAGTGATCGTTATGTTTACTGTACAGACAGTACATTTGTTGTGATAATCTTTATATAAAAAGAGAAAAAAAAACATTTTTAAAGTGCTTCACAAAAAATTAAACACAAAAAAAATAAAACAAATGTTAAATCAAAAGCTGTTTGATTTCATGAAAAAAAGAATACTGTAATATTAAAAAAAAATCTGGGAATTTACATGAAGCAACAAAAGGTTAATTCAAATCAAATCAATTTTATTCATATAGTGCCAAATCAAAATGAGCAACTGAGATTTTTTCCATTTCCAGTCGTTAGAATAAAACTGCTACCACTACCAGTAATAATAATAATAATAATAATAATAATAATGATAACCACCTTCCTTAAAAAAGTTGTTGCTTGTACAAGAAATGCAAC
>CAAKHG010030866.1:0-19581 GCA_901007715.1 Dactylopterus volitans | reverse complement strand
GAGCACAAAGGAAGAACAAAATCATACCTTCAGAAAAATTATTTAAATTTTGAGTTACTTCCAAAGTTGTTAAAAATGTAATTTTGTCTTATGTTCGGTATTAATCAGCCTGCTCCGCGGATTTAGATGGATGTTTTTTAGAAAAGAAGCTTAGCCAGCAGTTGCACATTTATTTATCTGCTGTATGGAGCAAATAGACTCTGGAAAGTTGTGCTGCTTAAATGACTTATTAGAGTCCTTGGAGCAACAATTTAGCATCGTGACTGATCTTCAATATGTGGCCACATTCACACAACACAACAAATGATCGAGTGTAATTTGTATGTGTTGATTTTTCATTAACAGAATTACCCAGAGACAATGGTTTGGAGATGACAAGTGTGTGAGGGAGTGTTTGTCCTCTCATGCAACCGAAAGCAATGGAAACGATGAAAAGCTTTGAAGGGTGTAAATGTACATGCGTTTCATTCGCTCGGTGCTAAATTAACACCGACAGCCCCGCAAAACACGGGCAGCTGAGAACAAAAAAAAAAAAAAAAATGTAGAAAAAAAACAGCGACATAGATCTACATTAGTTCAGTGAATTTAATGCATAATTTACCTCCCACACATTTAATGTAAATTTACAAGGAGTCCAAAAAAAAAAAGAAAAAAAAAAGCTTTTCTCCTACAGGGTTTTCAACAGAAGATATAAAGGGATGTTTTTTAAACTTAACATCACTGCATTAGTCTTTTGAAAAATGTCTTGCATGACTTTCTCTCATTAGGTCTTTGAAGAACGGGTTCCTTAGATCCTCTTACGCTCGACAAAAAACAGAGTGCCTATTTACATTCGGGTGAGAACGATCACGTGGCAACTATTCAGCTATTTACACCAAGAGACAAAGTCCAACAGGGTGGTGGCCCGGTGTTGGTTCTTGTATCCAGCAAAAGAATCCGACATCGATTGGCCGTTTAATCGGCATTCGTCCTCGAGGTCGATACAGCGTCTCGTGGACGGGAAAAACACGATGGATTTCCTGATGTCTGCCTTTTGACACACGTTTCCACAGCTGATGGACGTCAAACCACCTAAACAGTGTTTATTTGGTTGCACCACTCTCAGTTATGTTTCACTGTCAAATGACCATTGCCGTAAGATTGTGTTTGCGTGTCAGTGAGTGCCCGAAATTAAGTCAGGTTGTGAATCGACGTCAGCTGGATTTGCAGGGCAACTCTTTCAGTGTTTATCCAGTTAGAGAAGACAGCAAACGTTCTCGGCTGGGTTCAGACAAAGATGAAAGTTCGGGTGAAAAGACGCTTTCACAATATTAGACGCATCCAACACGTAGAGAAAACTATCCCCATGTGCCTGCTTACACAAGGGTGCAAAAAGAAACACTGATTTTTCTTTTCATCCCGGGTGCAAATAACACTGACGTCTTGGCGCTAACAGCGTCTGCCTAATGAAAATGGGTTGTCTCATCGCAGCAGCTGAGTTGCCCCCAATAAAAAACTTTGAAAAGTGCCTCTGTCTGTCTGCATTGTCAGCAGCACATCTGGCAGATCTGGAGACAACGTGTCACCTCCACTTTCTCAGCTCGCCCTGACAGTCAGGGGCTAATGACCTGGAAGGATTCGCAGTCCCACTACATATGGGCCTGACTGCCTTGGTGACTCCGCGCGAGCACATGTGCCGATACATATTTGTCCACCTGCGCTGCTGTCTATTTCGCAGGCTTACCTGTATGATTCCGCGCCTCTGCGCCTGTTCTCAAGTTGTCTAAATGTGTGCGAACAGTGTGATGGTGTCGGTGTGTTTCTGTGGAACCTGGGACCTTTTCTCCGGCGCTCAGAGAGTCCCCGTGCATCTGGGCCTGTGGTCCTCCCTGCTAGCCGAGTAATTAGGACAGGACATGCTGACCACTAACACCCTCAGCTGGGTCCACTGACAGAACAAGGACAGATGAAATTATACACCTGGATGCCTCACATTTTTTTCTATAGGGTTTGGCGATCCAAGACCCGAAGTTGGTTTTTTGACCCATTTAAAGGATGAAATTAATCCCATTTTATGTCGCAATTGGCGACTGTGTAAAGTGTCTTTCCAAGTCGTTTCCAACATTTTTTTTGTTGTTGCGGGAGTGAAACTTAACAAAACCGTTTTGTAGATAGACACTTGTGTTAAGCGAATTTAATCAAGGAATTCAAGTTAATGCTGGGAGAAAAGTGGAGGCCTCGGTAAGACCACGACACCAAATGATGTTTTGTTAATTTACATCAGTTCATTTGTCAAGAACATTAATGGCGGTATTATAATTCGATGAAGTCAACGAAACCCCTGCCAGTAATTAATTTCAAAGACTCCATCCTCCTGCCTGCATTGCTTTTGTAAAATCAGTATCCTTCATTATCTCATTTTAAAACACCTGTAGTTTTAGACTTGAATCATTAATTTAACCGATGGTTAACCAGTTATTATGTTACATTTTGAGTTAAGTCAGTTTTATCTGTACAGCCCACAATCACAGTTCATGTTGCCCGATAAATGCATTGTTTTTTCCAGGTGTTTTTGAATCTTTGTCATGTTCTGGACCCCTAAATTTACTCTCTTCAAATGTTTCTAATTATTTTGTGTGTGTGCACATTCTCATGTTTCATTTTTTTGGAAAAGGACGAAAAAGGCTAAGTATGTACCTACAGACTTGTAGAAAATTTGCAAAGAGAGGACCCGGAAATTGGCTAAATTATCACATCATTCGGAACCGAATAGCAGTAACAACTTAACTTTATTTCTAATATCAAAACCATCTGGTTAGTGATGCTGTCAGGCTTTTTTTTTTCTGTAGAGATGATATTCACAACCATTTAAAATTGTGCTTTTTTTCCCCCTGCTAGCGATGGTGCAGATCACGTGCCTCTTCATCGATGTTGTAAACGCGTACATCATCAGCGTCACTGAGCAACATGCGGCTGAGCACGCTCATGCTGATGAAGTTGGCTGGGGAGTGACACTTTCCTGCAGGGGATGACTTTCTATTAAAGTTATAGAGCGCATGGATGCCTGGGTGGGCCCATCACCAAAAATAAAAGTCAGCAACAACTTGTAATCCTGAGTGACTGTTTTGTTTGTTTTTGGATATCCTTTAAATGTGTGCACCTGTTCAGCTCGCCCCCTATTCACCTGAGCAGATGGTACGTTCCAGTTGAGTTAAGGTAAAAGGGGGAAAGCAAATGTCCCTGGTCCTTGCTGGGAGGGAGGGAGGCTGGCTGCTTACTGAAGTTTATTTTCTCTGTTTCTTTGACATATTTATCTGTAAAACTTTTCCTTTATAGGAGATTTGCACTTCAAGCACCTATAGCCTTTGTGAAACAACTCAGTGCAGATTTTTTCATTCATATATTAAGCTTTGATTTGGTGCATTCTGACCTTCATCGCATCCTCACTGGATGACTGGAGTCTAGCAATATTGCTTCGACACAAATGGCCCTGAACTCATCGCAATATAAATTGACAGGAGTGTTTCGTGCACTCAGCTCAGTCTCCTGTTGCATATAAAAAAGATATACTTCGCCAGTGAATACAATAAAAATCCTCTTCAGCAAATCTCACATAAACTAATTAAGCTGTGTGACAGGAAAAAAACACCCTTCACCGTCCCGGGGTCATGCGGGTCGGCTCCTCGGGCCGCCACCCTGTTCCCGGCTGAGAAATGTGATATTAGCTCAGTGTTTTTTGTTTTTTTTTTGTCATTGATTCCAATGATTGATCCCGGCCTCCGCTGGGTATCAGGCTCTTCCTCATGATTTAAAACCAATTATGTGATGATGATCTCGCGCAGGAGGCTGGTTTGTTTGGTTGGGTGAGTGGAGGGAGCGGGATAAATCACCAGACGGTGTCGGAGAGCGCACACTTTGCAGTCTATCATCTCTCTCTCTTGGTCTTTTTTCCCCCCTCTCTCGTCCTGTTCCTGTCTTCTTCCCTCACTTCTATCTGATCTAATTCAACTGGTTTGGATTCTTAATCAATTTTTCTGTCACCGCTTGTGGGGGATCCATGTATTACCAGCAAACCTCAACCTTCATACAGTAGATCCTTCCCACAGCTTTATGTACTAAACTGGAGTATCCTACATCTCTGTAGTATAAGCCTCCCCATCTAATATTAATATGAATCAATCTAAGATTAGCACAAAGCTATGTTATTGCTCCACTGCCTAACTGAGTGCCAAATATGTAAATGCACATAACCAACGCAGAATTCCCACCGCAATCACACAGACCCGCACTAATTAAGAATGTAGCTTAGCGACACCAAAATTCCGAGCTGTGTTTTTTTTTTTTTTTTGCTCCTTCCTCGACGAGTTAATTTACAGTTGTCCTATTTTTGTTCCTTTTGTCATCCTTTTTGATAACTAGCTGAGAGACCTCACCTCGTTTTCACCTCGAGGCAGAGTCGTAACAAGGAGAGATCGAGTTGACATTTGCATCTGCTGCTCCATAAATCATTAACAGTGCGGCATTTGTTAAAGGGACCATCAATTTCAATATAAGTGCATGTTACATGCCTCTTGTCTCCATTCCTCCATTTCTTAATGATTTCCTTTGTAAAAATCTGTTAGTGAAATGTGTCAAGTTACAAGTTAATGTCATGCCATGTGATGTGACTGAGCGTGTTTGTGTGTGTGTGTGTGGCAACTGGGTAATTTTGCGGTGGCTTACAAGAACAGATCCCTGCAGATGAACAGATTATTGTTAAACACACACCCAGGTGTTGATTATCACTCACGTATTTTCGGCTGTAAAAGAAGAAAAAAAAAATTGCAAGTTTTCAGCAATTGATTTATTGTCCTCCACCAGTCAGTCAAGTTACAGTCAGCATCCATGTCTGTCCATAACATATGTGGTGATCACTATGCATGTATTTTATTACATATGTTGATGTAGGAAAATGTCATCACTTCATCTTCATCCAAGCAGACGTTTGTCTAAAAGGCTCATCGGTGTATGACTCATAGGCAGATACATGCTTTGTAGTGTCTTAATTACCTTTGACCTTTGTCCACCAAACTCTAATCAATTCATCCTTGAGCTTGATTTGATATGTGTGCCAAATTAGACTCCCTCCTTGTATCCCATTAATATTCATAAGAATAGGATGAAATGTTGACTTGGCCATTTGGGATTAAAAAAAAGCCACATGTCCATCTCATATCATTTGATCTTTTTCAACATTTTTTGTGGAAGTTTGCCATCATCAGTGTAGAATATTTGAACCCTAAATTGTCATTTGTACCAAATTTGAAGACTTTCCGTCTGGACAGTCCCGACATATCCAGTTCACAAGCCGGAACAGACTTGAGGTCACAGTAACCTTGACCCATGACCTCTGACCACCAAAAGCTGATCATGTGATTGTTGAACGGCATTTGCTTTAGATCTGAAGACTAAACCTCCTGGCATTCTTGAGATATCACAGAAATGGGATGAATGGATGGCAGACAACTCGAAAACATAATGCCTCTAGACCATCAAGGTATCGCTGGCGCGGAGGCATAAAAATATGAATGTCACAGACATGGAGCATTTAGTCATTTTGTTGGCCCACTAAAGCTGTGACATCCACCAGACTCTCTCTACTGTCTGAAAATCTTCAACAATATTCCAAAATCAGAGACAGGTGGCATTTTTAAAAGCAGAAGCACAGCTGAGACACGGATGCTTTGTGCAGTCTGGCTACATTGAAACCCTTAAGAGCTCTTCAACAGAACCCTGAATTTGGTGAAGCCCTCTTCACACTGGCATGTTGTCAATGTTGATTCGCAAAGTCTGCTGCAGGCCGGGCGTTCAAATAGAAAATGGCTCTCGAGTTTTAATTCTTTTGTGGAATGATTGCAGTCTTCCTCCCTTTTTTCCTCCTTTATGATGGCACATTTAAATAAGGTGTCTAGTTCTTTTATTTTTGGTCACATACAAGGTTGTTGACTGTGTGAACGCAGCGTCATCGGTGCATGTCATGGTGCATTCAAAGAGTCGGAAAAACCTCCAACTTTGAAAGTCTTTTAAATGACAAATTCTTTTTTTTTTCTGACTATAACCCGTGGCTGCGACGGTGGGTTTTTTTTTTAGTTTCAAAGCTTCACACAGGCTTATGGAGGGCCCACATATTCCATGTCCACATTCAAAATGATGATTTTTCGCATGAACTTTTCAATGTTTCACAGTTGCACTGACGGTCCGTCTTCCTCTTACTTAGCACTCCCTTTCACATAAAGACCCATACGCACGCACGCACGCACGCACGCACGCACGCACACACACACACACACACACACACACGCGCGCGCACACACACACACAATTTCCCCTCAAGTCGCGTCCTGATATTGTCCAGAAAAGTTTGCATTTACAATCCACGTCAGATCATCCTCCTGTGTGGTGCTGCCATTAAAGGGTCAATTACTTTGAGTTAGCACCATCAGGTATTAAAGCATTCCCTTTCATGGGGGGGAACAGGTTTCTCTGCTTCCCTGATAGTCTGGCGTCAAACTCTCAACTTTTCCCTCAGTCTTATGTTTCTGACAGATTCGGTTAAGCGACGCGCTCCTGAAGGGCGACGTGCTCGTTTTCATCCTCCGTTTTCCACAGGAAACGCTGGTGAAGTGGAGCCTCACGCTGTTAGGAAGTTGCTTTCCCCGGAATTTGGCTGTGCTTGTGTTTTTATGCCTCCCTCTTGCCCAAAATGTGAGTAGCCTAGTTAACATGCACAATAATGTCCCAAAGGATGTTTTGCATATCCTGTTTTTTGGTTGTTGTAAAGAAGCATGAATAAGCTCTGTCTAAGTATGTTTCAACCCCGTGTTTAGGAACCAAAGTTGGGATGCAAGAGAGACAAAATGTAACCATTTGAGCCCATATGCCATTAAAAATAGCACAAAGAAACAGTGTCAAATTGAAAAGAAATTGTGTCAAATTGGAAAATTCCATCGCTTTAGGAAATCATATGCTCATTTTCAGATTTGATGCCAGCAACACGTTTCAAAAAAAGTTGGGACAGGGTCGTGTTTACCACTTTAATCATCTCCTCTTTTAACTGAGGAAACAGGCTGCTATAAATTTTTTTTAAAGTTGAACGTTTTCCCATTTTTGCTTGATGCAGGATTTCAGCTGCTCAAAAGTTTGGGTTTTTATGTTTTATAATCTGCCAAGCAATTTCAGTTGGCAGGCAGGCCAGTTTAAGATGTGGACTGTTTCACTCGAGAATTATGAGCAGAATGTGGTTTGGCGTTTGTCTCGATGAAATCGGCGAGGCCTCTCCTCCAGAAGACGCTGCTGCACGGACTGTCAAAATGCTTTTAGGAAAACAGAAGGTTTTCAACTGGTCATAGGATTAAATAGGTTACAGAATCATTAGAAATCAGGAGGAACTGTATAGGAGCAACCAGTAAGCTGACGACAGCAGCTTTTATTTTCGCGTCTTTTGCAATTCCAGTTACGGTTCAGTTTTGCAAAACGTTTCCCAGATCAATTAACTCCAACTGGAGGAACATGTTAAAACAACACCAACAACAACAAAAGCATTCTTTCACCGTGTTAAACAGACCTGCTTAGAAAATTTAGTGGGCTTGCATAATCCTGTTGACAGACACATAAAGAGACAAACTAGCAGTCGTGGGTGAAAACATAATCTTCTTGGTGACAGTAACAATAAAAAAAAAAAAACCTTAGTCACGGACTCCTTCATCCACAAACAAGCTGTGACAGGACGAACGCTCTGACACTCAACCTTCTTTGCTTCACTGAAGATGACTTCCTCAAGGATGGACACGCAACCTCCAAATGCATCCTATTCCAACCACCTTTTTTTTTTTTAATATGTTTACATTTTCACATGTACACACGCACACACACTGTTCAGTTTGTGCACCGCGTGTGGGTGTATTTGCGTTGCGTTGTGTAAAGGCTCACGCAATGCAGCAAGGCGTCCAGGAAATGAACTCTGTCATGTGTCCTGTGTTTGCCTTCCCATCGTGCAGTGTAACGCGCGTGACCTGCCACACATTGAGAGTAAATGCCTCCGAGGGAAAGATGTACACATCTGAAAGCCTTTTAAAGTGCGGCGTGTGATGCTACATATGGATTAAGTCCAGTTCATTTCAATGGAGATCTCCTTAAACGCGATGCTCCGGTCATGGATTACTTTAAATCCACATTCATATGCACATTCCGTGAAATGAGCCGCCTGCATTGAGGCACTTGAACTTATAGATGTGTTTTCATGTTTCGTTTTATCTGTCAAAACTAGATTCCTTTGAGTTCCTGCTAGATAGCGCTTGTTATATTAAATATGCCAACCAAGAGTCAGCTGGGCTATTAAAGCTGTGTTTCCCCAAAATTTAATCAAGTAGCTTTAATTGCCAAAACATGTCAAAAACAAACTTTTTAGATGAGATACAGATTGTATAGTTATTTGAAATGTAGAAAAAGCAAGTGCCTTCCAGCTATGATATGAAATGTCTTTTCATTTTGGAACAGAATGCTTATGTCAGGGCCCCATAAGGACCAACAAAACCCACATAATGACAGACTAGACTGTCATATTGATGGCAGGACAAGAAACTATTGGCAGCTGCAGCAACACTAATGAGTCATTACATGGAATTCCGATGGAAACAAGTCAACTACAATCTGGATGGAAACGCTAATAAACACTCAGCAGTTTGGTCGTTCCCTGCAGGGAATGCGACTCAGACTCTACAAAGAACTCAGTCTCTCAATGATCCACCAAAATCTCTAGTGAAGGAGAAATTGAATAAAATGAAAAGACTGCTGAATCCCCTGACAATACAAAAAGATCCTTCTTTGGGTTGTTTAATGGCCACATCCATCTAAATCATACATGTGGCTTAACGGCAGCATGCTATCGTTTTTATTTGATATGGAGGTTTTAAATCCCCACAGTCACTGGCCAGTGTTGATTTTAAATGCCACATCCTTCTGCTATTTAGTAGGGATTATTGAAATTTAATCACCGGTACTGCCAAAGATTCTAATTCATATGATTGCAAAAACAGTCAGATGTAAGATAATGTGTTGGCAGTGGTCATGTGCAAATAATGTGCGCATGTGTGGGCGTGTGTGTGTGGGAATGTGGTGAGGCTGCGAGTTTCACAGTGGCAAATTACATTCGTGGCAAATTACCCTCCACATATCTTTTATAATAGTTATGTCACATGCAGTGTATGTTATTGGACAACTGCATGATCTCTTTAATGGCCAAACTCATACTACATGGATGACATAAATTTTAGGCTATTAAGTTTATTTGTAAATTTAATATTTATAATACAATACTTGGTTTTAAAAGATACTGTATTCGTTCAAGGTAAAAATCTCAAAAATAATACTATGCGTAATCTAAATAGAAATCTGTACCGGGTGTTTAAATTTGGACTTCAACGTGATGTTCAGCACATGAACCACAAAGTTAATAAAGCATAAAGGGGGCAGCATATTGCTCCCTACTTTCTGTCTGCCTCTTACTTCAACTTGTGTAGCTGCTTCCATCTAAAAGTGAATCAAATAACCTTCAGAAGGAGCTTGTAGGAGAGCCGCCGGTTCTCCACGCTATGGTGACTATAATCACGCCTCGGGGACCAAAGCAGTTCCTAGCTTGTTAGCTTCATTACATATCACCACTTAAGTATTATTATTTAGACACTGGTCATCAAACACAGTTACAGTCATGTAAATCAGTTTCATTCAAGTGAAACGTTCGATACATGAAGCATCGTGGGGAATGATTGTCACATGATTAGGGAATACTTGTGCATGGGGACAAAGTGAATGGGCCAGCATGTTTAAGTGTGTTTTAATTTTTTTCCCTCACAGGTATTTATTCCAAAACCTTTGGGAAAAAAAATGCTTCACATGGTTCAGAGAACGCTGGTATGCAGAAATATAGGGAGCCAACATTGAACGGGCTGGGATAGACTGCGCTGCGAGTGACTCAGGACTGTGACGGACCCTCTCACCTTCCCGGATGAACTTCAGATTTTGTTAATAATAAAAATAATTTCAGAAAAAATGTTCAACATGCGAGTACCTCCGGAATTCGGCGGCGGCACAGGCTGCAGCTTTGGTAATTTGCTGTTGTGCATTGATGTGATTGTCCAGCAAGGCCCAGAGGCCGACTCCAGTGGAGCATGATCTGAGGTCCCTGCCCCTGGCATTGGCCGAAGAGACGCTCTCTCGTGAGCCTCTCCACTGCAGCTTTTAGCATTGATCCGGCAAGGTGGCCACAGAGAGGGCAGGGACCTCTACTGGCACATTGAACTTAAAAGTTAAAATTCCAGCTGCTCACCGGTTCTGCAGCAATTTCCATGAGGCATTTGAGCACACCGTTCTGTGGTGAATTGTCTTACCGTTGTGCTCAGCGTGTGAGCAAGACAGAAAATGTGTCTACGTTTGAGCCTGGTGACACTGGCTACTACATTATGGGCTTCATCTATAATCATGATGGCAACCTTCTCTGTGATTCGCCAATTATTCCATGAAGTTGCTTCAGGCAAGTGAGCTGCTATGTTGGAAGTCTTAGTGGGAATTTTTGCACATCTAAAACAACAGTGGCCAGGTTCAGGTTTTTCATCATATAATGGAATATGATTATAATTGGCACATCACAGCACATTAGGCATCCATGTTAATTGAGGTCCAGAAGATAGAGTAACTGCTGAAACCTGCCTCACTTAAGCAAAGGCCTTCTTTCTGGTTTCAGTTCCTTTTTACCTGGAATGGTGTAGGTAGGATCCAGGATATTAATAACTTTCCTGAATTCTTAATCTTTGTCTACAGAAAATGTCTGGCCATCCTTGCTAAGCATGTCCACCAAAGCCTCGGCCAACCTTTGCTGCCTGGACACCAAAGGAGACGCTTAATATAAAGCTTAATATAAATATAATTTAACTACTTTACTGAATGTGAATATTACAATTACATAAAGTATGTGTGTGGTTAATATGTTACCGAATAGTGAACGTCAGGATATCCAGTGCTGACAGGCTCTTTGGTGTTGGTGGATTGTCTTCATGCCTGGCACACGGGTGTCTAACATGGATGAGGTGTTGCTGTGGAAGACAGTTCTTGCGTGCACAGCAAACACCTAACCTAGAAATAGTTGTATTTGTAAAACCCTTCTGACAATATGTTAGCAAAGGCACATCAAATTTTGCACGGCAGAGGCTTGAAGATACGATCTTATTTGGTGGTACTAAATCGAAGCGCTCCCAAACTTTTAAATGCTGTTTTTCACCAGTACGTGCCATTATAGCAATCAATCTCCTCTCCTCTAAACCCAGCATTGTTATGTGTGACTAACACTTCCTGTATAGACTGGCGTCGTAGGCATGAAAACTTTCAAATCAATAACATGCTTTGCGAAGCACTGGTGTCCTCCTTTAACTAAGAATCACCACGCACAATAGCCACGAGTAGCAAGAACTACTTAATCCTCGAGGGGCAAATACCACAGGATAGAATAGGAGGAGTTTAGGGAGACAAGAGAGTCAGAGCCAGTATCACAAAGAGGGAAACTGGTCTGACATACAATTATCAGAGACTGAACACCGACACCACATTAGTCGCTCTGCTGCTGTGTCCAATGAAACCCAATATTATTTTTTTGTTTTTTTTGCTGCTTTGGGTGTTCATCCTATGTTGAATTGATTAAAATAAAAAATAAAAAAGCTAATTGCTAATAATTAATGTGGAGTGATTGCCTTCCCCAGAAATGCTATTTTGATTGTATTAAAACTTATATCAACATAAGTGACCGAGTAATTGTATCACATCGTAGATTTAAAGTTGTTCATGCTATGATTGAATTCAGTTGTGATCTTAAATGTATTTTTATTCCGTCTTTATGAGTTGATTAAATTGTAATAAGAAAAAATATCTCCAGGAAATGAGATTAATTTGTCATGCCAAGATAAGCTCCTCTCTGTGGACCGTCACCGTATCGTGGTGGTGGGGTTTGAGTGTCCTAATGATCCCAGGAGCTATGTTGTTGGGGGCTGCAGCCCCTGGTAGGGTCTCCCATGGCAATTTGGTCTTGGGTGAAGGGGCAGACAAAGAAGGGGCCTGTGGGTGAGCGCCTGGTGGCCGGGCCTTCACCCACGGGGTCCGGTCAGGTCCAGCCTGAGGCAGAGACTTGGGTCTGTCGGTCTGCTGTCCCTGAAACCCCGACAAGACCGGATTAGCAGAAAAAGACGAGACCATGGCAACCCCTCAGAATCCTTTGTAAAAAATTATGATGGCATCAAACTGATCATGGTGAGCAACAAATGAGACAGATGACTGATGTTCCTCACTTTCCCTCTGGATTGCTGTTATATTATCATATCTCACAGACAGTCTTAGGTTGCAGCAGCTCTACATATATTTACAATCAATATTGTACCGTTACTGTTTGTTGTTCTTACACAGTAAATGCTCTGTGGAACTTAATCTCCCCGACAAAGTAAATAATAAATCAACACAACTTCAATTCAGGATTGAAGGCTGGAAAAGTATGAAAATGTAAGCAGATTGAAAAAAGGCAGGAATTCCAGAACGAAGGAGACTTCACGCCAGAGTCTGGAAACTGGTGGTGGTGATAAGGAAAGGAGCTCGATGTGGGTCGACTTAGACAACTTGTGATTGAGGGATTCGACAGAGAGGAGAAGAAAATGGAGGAGAAAAAGGAAAACTTTAACTTAAACTTAACTGAACTTTAACTAAGCTTCATTTTACCATCATATCCTACGTTTTCTTCACCTCTTAGAAGTCACCGTGTTTGTAAAAAAATCAACTTGCATGACTCTTAAGAGTATTTAGACTTCCCTCTTAGTCAGATTCATGAAAGACCTTTTCTGAATAGCTATCTTAAGAACAGCTGCACACCTCAGTGCATTCCAGGAAACTTTTGAATTATGGGAAAATGATAAAATATGGTTCTGCCTTTTAGTGTACAATTATTGTATATGTAGATTGAAAAAAGTGTACACATGACAAGAGTAATGTGTTGTTTAGACAGCATTTATCACTGATTGAGTTTGTATAATTAACCTACTTAAAATGGAAACATTTTAATCCAGTAACCATGAGTGTTTGTGATGCAGTTGAGAGGTGTCCCTAATATTTTGGTCATCATATTCATATGCATTGGGTGCTAAATATTTGGGGACGCCTCTCAGTATAACCCAATGAAATTCAACAACATCACAAATTACAGCCACAATAACAATCATTCAAACATGTCAGCGCCTCTCACAGATTCAATAACAACATAACACTCCTCCTGAGGGGAGAATCTATTGCAGGACTTTTGCATTGTATTCTATGGTAAACGGGCAGTGGTCATAATGTTATGCTTGATCAGTGTATGCGTGTCCACCGCACAAAGAGGAGTCCTAAACTTCTTTTGGGATTAACAGAGTATCGAATTTAAAAAAAAAAAAAGATGTCATCCATGTGTCTGTACACTATGTTTTTAGCCGAAATTTTTCTGTTACTCCAAAAGCCCCGAGCCAAGTTCACACTCTCATTTTTAATCACCCAAATTATAATTTACAAAAGAATTAAAAATTCCAAATGAAATGAAAATGAAATTGACCATGCTTTAAAAGGCTTTTACACCCTATTTTCCTAATTGTGTCTTTTTTTTTTGTTTTTTTTTTATTCATGAGAACCACACAGTGGAAGTAGTTCTTCCAACTTCAAGCACCTCTTGCATGCATTGCATGCTTTATGAATGCATTCTATTATTTTCGCGTTTCAAAATGTAAATTTAGCGATCTAACTTTTTCGCTACCTATCACTTGTGCTGGCAGAGAGGTCATGATCTCACACCATGAAAAGGTTGCCATGTCCTCGCACTGTTTTTAAAGGAGATCTAGATGGTATTAAAGAACAGAAGAGACAGTCAGAGGTCAACAAACAATGAGTCCCACCGGATCCATCGGATTTCTAGCTGTTGACTTTTTGCACACCTGCCTCACACCGTCAGATCCATCAACATCTCCAGCGAAACCAGTTTTATCAGGATTCCAACAGTTCTCATTCCCTATTATCCTTCAATAGTTAGAAAGTACAACGCAGGTTGACAAACAGGGTTCATTCTTTTTAGTTCATTCTTGTGTAAAAACCTGTTTTTACACAAAGGCCTTTTTTGGCTCCATCTGTTGCTCTCAAACATTTATTACTTTTATGCTGTTATTTTTTTTTTAAAATCTGTTTTTATTATGTAACCATGTGTTAGCTGTGTTGGAGCCAAATGCTTGATTCATGTTTTGATGAATATTTCATTTTATCCGGTTTACTATTATTATTTATCTGATTAATTATGAGATATGAACATCAAATATTCAGGTTTGAATTACGAGTTGAATTAATCATAATGATGAAGCTGTGAAATTATGGTTGATTTTGGTTTTTAGAGGCCGACATAGCTCTGTTGATTGATGCCTATTCTCACCTCTCATTAGACAGGTGACTGCAGCACCTGGGCTATATTAGGGTTGGCTACTGGGGCCGGCGGGGCTCTCGGTTTGTTTTTTGTTTGTTTTTTTATTTAATTGGATGGAGAAGCATTCACCACTGATCAGTCTCCACTCTGTCACTCCGGTAAGAAGTCCAAGTATTGTAAATAAATATCCTGAACCAAAGAAGAAGTGCTTGGATGTCATGGTCATTTAAAAACAATAGCACATGGAAGCGCGTCTGACACGAGAGCCAAGCTGCATCTTTTCTAAGAAAAAGATCGCACTGTTAATTGGGTTAAATGTTGTATGTTTTAATTATGTTTTATTATTCATGTTCGTGATTTGCCTGACAGTTTTATCTCGTTCTGTGAATCAGATCAGGTGTTATGCAGTTTTTATTTTCATATATTTCCCTTTGACTGTGTGTATTACACTCTCATTTTGTGTTGTATAAAGTACTTTGTAACCATGCTTTGAAAAGTGCTATACAAATAAAGTAATTATCAACAGTGTTTATCAACTCTTAGCTCACACCATATGTTGCGCACAATTTTTTGACGGAAACAACTCAAAGTTATCAAATCAAACTGACTTGTTCATGTCCCAGTTTGTAAATAAAAGCGTCACAGGTGCTCGCTGATGCACTTGTCTCTCTCTGCTGCTGCTGAGTGGGCGCTCTCATCCGCCATCAGCTCACCAGTGCAGATAGAGGTCCCCTGGTTTGGTGGGTTCAGGTGGGCCCTTGTAGGAACAAACGCAGCTCTGCCTTTTAGACTTGCTGGATGCGTTGCTCGGCTACATTTCCTTTCTGGAAAGTTGGATGTCTGTATTGCCCATTCATGTTGTTGAGAGCCTGGGGGCACAGATAGACTGACATACAGTCAACCTGAATGGGATGCACAACGCCAAAGGCTTAGAGAAGATGGTTGCAGAAAAAAGAGGGGCAATAAAAGGACTTAATCTCATTTAGTGGCTCTATTAATAGGACAGGTGACCATCGGCGTCTGTAAATCCTTCTTACTACTCAACCCGAGGAGCGTCATCTCTGTCCGCCTCCTCCTTGGTAGACAGATGGTCAACAAAACCAATTACCCTTTCCTCTCCTCCCAGTCTCTCACCTGCAACACCATTCACCTCTATATTCAGTGCTGCCGCCCCCGGGGAGGAGGCTGGCACGACCTGCTTCCCTTCGAGAAAAGACTGGCAAGCAACTGGACTGTGAGCATGAATCACAGAGGTGAAAGTCTGGAAGGGGATTCAAGTGGCAACTGTGTCCTCCAGCGTTATTGGCATCCTTGAAAAATATCAAGCCAAACAACCATAAACAAGAGCGGACACACTTAAGAAGCAATGCTTTTTCTTTTTTTTTTTTGCAGTGAGTATAAGAACGAAGTCTTAACTTCAGATTGAGAAGTAGATAAGTAAAAATAGAAATGGACTGTAAGAAAGCCGCATTCTCAAACTTGAATTGCCATGATAAATCTAGATGATACTGTATGCAATATTTCATCCCATGAGATTATTTCATAAGGCATGCAAAAAAAAATTAAACTGTAAAGAAGTCACTGGATTTGTAACTTGGCTTGTTGCGGATTAGTTAAATAAACCATGAAGTTACATCACACGCGGCCCCCACGCGAGCGCTTTTCTTCAGCTGAGAGTATTTGTTGATTCAACTGCACACAAACAGTTTTGTGTGATGTGTTTTAATCTCTGGAAAAGTGTGGTGTAATTACGTGGGTAGTTGGACACACAATTCAATTAGTGACAGCTCATAATGCTGCCGGAGTGGAGACATACGATAATCAGTCACGTCGTTATCTCATGCAATGATAAGAAAAAGCTTGCAATTGAAAAAAAAAAATCTGTGCAGTGAATCAAAACTTCCTTTACTAGATGACTTGAAATTGGTGGCTTTGTGGCAGGAGACGGGGCGCCTTAAGTGTCGGTAACGCATGGCCACAGCTGTGACAAAGAGTCGGCACTTGACCAACTGGGATGAGAGGGGTTAGGAAGTCATCTCGTCTTTCAGGGCACCGGACCACAGCACGGATGGAGAGAACCGGGCCTGCTCCTTGGATGCCGCACTACGACTCCATGCTGCTCTATAGAGGATAAATTCAGTTGAGCAATGACAATAAAGACCTCCTCTTCTCTTTTTAAAGACACATGCAAACGCATGATGCGCTACTCCGAAGGGGGAAAAGGTTTTTTTTTTTTGTGGAGATCTGCTGATTTCTTTTACTCAGTAAATTGAATAAGGAATTAGCATCATTCAGTCTGAAATCCTGCAGCCGGAAAAGACGAGAAAATTGCTAATCGGCGCAGGCACGTGAGTCAGTTAAACAATATTCCATTGACATGTTAAATGTAGGACAAAAACAGATGCAGACAGTGTTGACATTTGAAAATTGTGTCGAGAATCTCGCCTAATTACATTCCGACGCACGTTAGAGCCCGCGACGAGCGTGTTGCAGGGCCCGGAGAGCTTCCCCTCTGCTCCTCCTCGGTGTCTCTCTCTGTACTCGGATGAAGGTGCAGACGTGAGTGACGGCGGCTGGCACAGGTGGGTTTTTTGTTTGTTGGCAGAGGAAGGAATTGGAGAGGGGGAGATGACAGTGTCAGCTTAATGTGTTCTTCCTCTGTCTCTCTTTCATACGCACGCACGTGCAGACACACAAGAGCACACGCGCAGAGGCTGTGATGCTGACACCCATACCTCAACGTTTTTTTTTTTTTTGTTTATTTTGACACCCAGCATGCACAGCAGCGCAGTGAGGAGAGTGTGAATGACACTGAGATGAGAGGATACTAATGGTATAGCACCTGTCAGCAGCTGATAAAAGGACTCGCAGGGTTGCCGAATGTCAGCATAAAGGCTGTTCGATGGTGTGTAAGCTTGAGGAGAGCAAGAGCAGGATCCAGTAAGTCCTTAATATTAAACAGCAACAATCTGTTGCCGGCACGACACTTATCGCAGTATAACAAAAAAAACAAACAAACAAAAAACAAACAAACAGAAACTCCAACTGTAATAGATATGTTAGTGTTGACAAACTGCTGTATTTTTCCATTCTGTTACATCTCATTTCTTGATTTTTGACTGCTCTTTAACGGGTGCAGCTCACGTAAGCTGTGCACTGGGGTGGTTTTACGGATCTGGAGACTCCAGAGTGATGATAGATATTTGCAAAAATAGATGTCTAATTCGATAGACCCTAATTTACATGTAGGTAGATTGATCTTTGTCGATTGCAGACTACCATTTGGTTGAGTGACAGGAAAAGAATAATGTTTAATTACTGACTCTACTAGGTACTTCATGGAGGACAAGACCCCTTGAATAGTACAGTTGAGAACTTTACCCTGACTTTAAGGAGCCTCGTTGCAATGTCCCATCCTGTATCGTTGGTTCGTGCATTTATCGACATACACGAGTGGTGATTGAGTTATATGAGGGCAAGTTAAGCTTTGAATGTTTAAATGTGTCCTGCTGTTTGTTGTTTATTGATCTGTTTATTGTGTACTTATTTAACATGAGAGATGTTCAGTGTCAGGTTTTCAGTTCGGTCGCTGATTGTGACCTGATGCCTTTTTAGAATATAGTGAGAGCGTCTACTGTCTAACACACAACAGTCTGTGTCAACTGTCTCAGAGACTTCCAACTGACACGAGGTGGAACAAAATGTAACTTATACAACTGTTCAAAATAAACCAAAAGTGTCAAAAATTCTGTGTTTGTCCAGAATCTTTACTGTTTTTTTCCCTGTTGTGCCAAAGCCGAGTTACGTACGCAAGCACGACATCTGTATACTGTTACACCCCTACAAACTGCGAAGAGACGAAGAGATCATAAGGAATTAAACGCAAGATCAGTCCAAACACCGTGAGAGAAGAATCGACATTTTGCCCAAAGGTGAGATGAAACCTCATTTGTATCATGTGAAAGAAAATGCACTTTGTAATGGAAAGTAAACCAGCTGATTGACAACTGATTGGAAAGCTGATATGATTTTCTTTTTTGGCTGTGACCTGACTGTGTTCCTCACCTCGTGTCTGCTGGGATACATGCTGAATGAACAAGAGAGCTGGTTCAGAATATTGATGGATGGAGTATAAGATACAAAGCCAATACACTTAATAATTCATCTCTTGCCATTTGGCATGTTGGACTCATTGCACTTTTTAAAAATCTTGTTTTCCTGCAATACATGTTTGATTTTGATGTGATTCAGGGCTTGTTGAGCCGCATTTTGTAATAACGGTGCATTTTGTAATAAACGTCCAAAATGTAATAACTTTTTCATTTCATTGTGTAATAAAGCCGCATTTTGTAATAAACTGCCGCATTTTGTAATAAACTCCCCCAACGCATTTTGTAATAAATTTTGCCGCATTATGTAATAAGTTATTACATTTTGAGAAGATTATTACAAAATGCACTTGCAACTTTTTTATTCTCTAGGAAATGTAATAACATGGTGCATTATGTAATAATACCTATTATTGTTGTTTGTTAAACAATGAATTTATACAAGCATGACTTTTTGTTGTTTTTTATGCAATTTCCCTTAGAGCTATGGAGCCCAATAAATCTATGTATGACAGAACACGTTTTGAATTATATAGGCCAATAACTTGTGGCCAAATTCAAAGCTCTACATGGTCTGTCACTCAGCCAGGGAGGGGAGGGCGGGCTGTAATCTGATTGGCTGCTGCATCAGTTCTACAAAGATCATGCACTGCTTGCATGCTTAATTGAGACAGCCAACAGAGTTCAACATAATGCCAGGTATGAAAAAAACTGTCAAATATTATCTGTGTAATTGAATATATGGAAGTATAAAGACATTTTGCAGTTGATCTAAAGTTATGTAGATGTTTTGCCCTTGATAAGAAATTATATGACTGAATTTAAACCTGCATTGTCCAAGTTATTACATAATGCGGCAAAATTTATTACAAAATGCGTTGGGGCAGTTTATTACAAAATGCGGCAGTTTGTTACAAAATGCGGCTTTATTACAAAATGAAATGAAAAAGTTATTACATTTTGGACGTTTATTACAAAATGCACCGTTAT
>CAAKHG010030863.1:0-23866 GCA_901007715.1 Dactylopterus volitans | reverse complement strand
AACGTGGCGTTTTTACACCCTGTTCTCACCTTCCCGCCTCCGGGGAGAGTTGGGAGGGAAGAAAGTGTCAAATCTGAGTAGTCAAGGGAGCAGAGGGAGGAATTCTGGGAGGTGATGCCGCCGCCGCCGCCGCCACTGTCGCTCTTGCTGGCAGGATCCTCCTCCGACGCCGGCGGCTGATTTCAGCACACAGAGCGAAAAATATGTGCAACATCACAAGCGAGCATCGGCGGAGTGTTTGACACTCAGGAGGGCTTGAAAGGGTGCAAGCGCTTTCAAAATAAGAGTCGTCAGCCCTCAAAAGAAGATGACCAATATTTAATATTAATCTTAGTGAAGGAAATCATGATTAAAAGTGGCTGTTCCCCCAATTCCCCGTTGCTCCCTCTGGGAGAGCGAAGACCTGCTCAACACTGCCCCCATGTGGCCAACTGCCAAACATGCGCAGTGATAAAAGTATCACTTTTCCACTGTGTGTTGTTTATCATATTCACCCGTATAATTAACTACATAAACCATTTCTTGATGTTTTTCATATCAAATATAAATTTAACTTTACTTTTGTTTTGACACTCCTGATTTGGTATTTAAAATCAATACATGTTAGTCATGAAACTTTTGGCTGCGTCAAATGGGACAATAGGGAGAAAATGAGCTTGGAAACTGTGCACAAAATTTTATGATACACTTAATTTACTGTCGCTTTTTTTGGGACGAAGTGAAGGCCTGTTCAACACTGCCCCCATGTGGTCAATCACCGAGCATGCGCAGCCTCGTAAAAGTATAACTTTTTCACTGTATCATGTTTGTAATATTATTCACTACATAACCGCTTCTTGATATTTTTCACATCAAATGTAAATTTGACTTTAATTTGTGGTGCAACTCTTGATTTGGTATCTAAAAAAAAACCAAGTTATTTGAAAACTATAAAAACTAAAATATAAACAAGGTTATTAATATGTATTAAAGCATGAAACATGAAAATTCTGCACAAAATTGTATGATACACTTGATTCACTGTTGCTTTTTTTGGGAGCGAGTGACGGCCTGCTCAACGCTGCCCTCATGTGGTCGACCACCAAACACACTCCATGCGCAGCCAGAAAAGCACAACTATTCCTCTGCGTCATGTATAGATTTAATCTTCACTGCATGAACTCTTCACACCAAATACAAATTTGACTTTGATTTTGTTGCGTAACTCTCTTGAGTTGGTATTTCTAAAAAAAACACAAGTTGTGAAAACTTCAACGGGGACACTCAAACTTCCTGGCGACTGTGCGTAACCAGGCGAATCGCACAAGAAATTTCAAAATAAGAGTCATCAGCCTTTGCAAGCCAATAGAAACCCACTTTGACTGATGTTTGAACAACGATCTTACTGAATGTAAAATATGAGCAATAAGTCATCGATATAAAAAACTGCTGCTTTGCAGTTTATGTCTGTTCAGATTTAAATACCTAATTCGTGCATAAATGACAGCAGTGTCTCTTCAGAGCATATTTATTTACATCATGTTATGTTCAGAACATCCATCAGTCCACTCAGCATGTAACTCCAGAAAAGAAAAAAAAAATCCCCTGTGAGCAAAAATCAGCCGGTTAGTTTGAGAACTTTATACGTTGCCAAAATCAAAATCAGCAGTTAACGTCTGCAGTTGTCTTTATTTTACATCCATATTCAATTTTATCACCCCTCCCAAAAAAAAATATCCTCGAAAAAGTTAGTAAAACATGCAGGACAAAACTCATATAACGTATCGAAAACATGATGAGAATGGAAAAAAAAAAGATTTACAAACTTAAAACACTTGAAAGATGCACGACAGAAATGTGGAAGAAAAATAAAAGAACTACGAGAGAAATAAAGCCGTTTTTTTTCTTCTTCTTCTCAGTTTGCAAAGAAAAATCAAAGACAAAACGTCCGCTGACATGACCGAAGATAATATGATACATACATTCATGCAATGTGGTGTTCTAGCAGTTCTCAAAAATCCTTTGACGCAGCTCTTTGGTTGGACTGAGTTCACAGCGAGATTTGGGAACTTAAGACCGGCGAAATGGAAGAATCAAAGAATCAAATTTATGGCAAAAAAAACAAACAAAAATATGGTGATGTTCCTAGAAAATGGCCTCCCCAAGATGGCGTCAGGTTAACTCCGCCTCCTCAAATGTGATGACGTGCAATGGAAGAAAGGACATGCTCAGTGGCAAATCTAGAAGCAAAAGAAAATACCAACCAATTAAAACCAAAGACGGAAATTAAAAACCAAAAGAAAAGCCGCAAGACAAATTTCCGTGATAATTTTGGACCGTACCTGTGTCGGTGGGCGCGGTTGCCATGGATTCATAAATCCGTCCACGTCGGGGGAATCATGGTTAACAGCCAGCTGAGTGTTTGCGAGTCTCATTCTGAGGGACTGAAGCTGGTGGGAAACAAGCGGAGAGCGACAGTCACTCAACAACGCCGAGGATGTAGCGCGAGACGGAAAATGACATAAAAAAAAACAAAAAAAAAACTCCATGGTCTTGTGATCGGAGAGGCAGATACGGAAGAGGATTCGGGCCACCGAGGAGTCAGAATTCTGACTTTAATCTCAGAATTCTAACTTTAATCTCAGAATTCTGACTTTTTTTCCGAAAACTGAAAAAAAAAATAATAAAAAAATTCTGGAGGATTTTTTTTTTCATTCCTGAAAAAAAGTCAGAATTATGAATTTTTTCGGAAACCAAAAATTTTTTCTCTTTTGGGAGTATTTTTTCCCCCCATTTCTACAAAAAGTCATAATTCTGACTTTTTTTCAGAAATATGAAAAAAAAATCCTTCCGAATTTTTTTTTATTTTTTTTTAGGTATTAGAAAAAAGTCGGAATTCTGAGGTTAAAGTCAGAATTCTAACTTTTTTCTCAGAATTATATATATTTTTTCGTCCTCTTCCGTTGGCAGAAGACAAAACAATAAAACAAAGTCAAAAAATAAAAAATAAACTTACAACAACCGATAGAGTTGGCGGGTCTGCATGTGGGGGGGCGGGGTCATGCTTGAACATCATCTTGGGATTTGCCGGGAACAGCCGGAGGAACATGAAGAATCCAAAAAAAAACAAAACAAAAAAAACTCGCGTGTAAAATAACGGTGCAACAAACTAAAAAAGGACGCAAGTCCGCTGAATACAATAAACGCAAAGTCATACAAAGACGAAACTGGTTTCCACGTAATTTTAATTCTGGTTGATCTCTCTCAGTATTGCAGACTTGTAGTGTTGTGGGGGGGGTTCTGCGCTGCAAATATTAATAAGCCACACGGCAACAAAGTTAACATAGAATATGTCCATACTCTATACAGAGAATCAGAAATGTCGTAGTTATGTGCTGTATGTATCAAATACAGATATACTGTAGCATCTGTTAAAAACATTAGAGCTACGTTGACAAACAGTATCTCGTTACGTTGTGCTGCCAAAAAAAATGATAACAAAATAGGCACATTTTTTTTTCCTGAATTTCAAAGAAAAAAAGGAATACTGGAAAAATATTTCTGCCGGACATACGCACAGTATATATTAGTTTCAGAAAGTTTTAAGTATACAACCTTTTAACAGGTATAACATTGAAAACTATAAAGTCACCTTAAAAAAAAAAAAAAAACAGCCAAAATGTCATGCCTTGCTTTGAAAATATAAACTACCTTGAGAATCAGTATGAAAGAAAGATAATACTCTCTATATCTAGCAATGCTTGGTTACGTCTCCAAATATGAGGCACAATAGAGGCGTCTGTTAGATACGAAAACAAAAATCAATGGCCTAATAAAGGGCTGCTGTGACCACATGCTGGGTAGAATAAATAAATTATAATTTCTTTGTTACTGTAACTATTTTTTCCTGTCAGAAATGCAGCCGCAAGGCGCGTTAGTACGGCTGGTTCTTTAAAAGTTGTCAGCAACAGAACTGGCTAATCAAAATCTGCGGCCGTAGCTGGTTGAGGAAGACGTGAAGGAAGACGACGAGAAGTTCATGCTGAAGCCGGAGCCGGCGTCAATGCTGCCCCTCCTGGATCCAGACCGGGAACCTGTTCTTGAGCCTGAGCGGGAGCCATAGGCAGATCCAGAGCCACTGACATTGTAGGGGCTGTAGAGGCCCTTGCTGGACTGGGAGGAGGCCTCCAGCAGCCTCAGACTGGATCCTTCCTCAACCATGCTTCTGTCCATGGCGTCCTTGAAGGAGATTTTCAGTTTGGTTTTGGGGCATGTCAGATACTTCGAATAGGCGCTGACATCTCGTAGTTTCTGGGCGGTGCGGGCATCGATTGTACCCTTCTTGATGGATTCATCGAGCGAGACTCTCCCTTCGACATCAGGCTCGATAAGTCCGCCAGTCAGATACTGGATTTCGAGGAAACGCTGCCCAGCCTCATAATACAACCAGCCCTTCTTCAGAGCCTGAGAGGCAGACATCTTGACCTTAGTTCTGGGGTCCTCAAATCCATTGAATGCTTTTTGAGCCAGATTGAGGCGATCCACCATAACTTTATCCACGAGGCCTTTTTCTGTAGCATCAGTGACTGAGAATCTTTCCCCTGTTGAGGGGTCAACTATTCCTCCAGTGCAGGCTTGGGCCTCCAGCAATCTTTGGCCTGTGATGTTGTCTACCAGGTTTCTGTGCATGGCCTCAGTGATGGACACCTTCTCCAACGTGTCTACGTCCAGGATTCCAGCTATGGGGCCAGTCTCCTCAGTTGGGTCATTCCATATGACTGCGGGTGGTTTGATGGTAGGTATGGGGCTCATGGGAGAGGAATATGTGGAACCAGTGGTAGAACCAAAGGAGGATGAACGGGAGCGGAAGCCTCCCATGCTTCCAGAAAGCATGTCAGCAAATTCTGTGATGGACAGGTTTCCGGCTCTGTATGTTTCAAGAGAATTCTGGTCAATGAGGCCACGTGAGAGGGCGTCATCCACGTCATATTGTCTCCCCGACCTCCTGTCGATGATGATGGATTTGACAGTGCCGTCAGAGGAGGTCATTGTGATCTCCTCCCATTCACACTCCTGTTCGGCGAGCTCCAGGTATGTTTGGTGGTCAATGAGTCCTTTCCTGTAAGCCTCGTACACAGTCATTTCTTTGCCCGTCTCCGGGTCAACAATGACAACTCTGCGCTTACGCACTGATGATTTGGAGGAGGTCTTCCTTTCCCGCCTCTTGTCTTTAAGGAGCAGGAGCACAAGGCCGGTGTCTGGATCGGTAATGCACCTCTCCATGAGCTGGAGGTAGGTTAGATTCTCCTCAGTGTTGGGATCAAAGAAGCCCTTAGTGTCGTCGGATGGATCCGTCAGGATTTCATTCATCTCCTCGTCGAAGAAGCCACGTTTGTAGGCCACCTCAACGGGCAGACGGTGACTTTCCTCGGGGTCGATGATTCCACCAGTGGCAATCTGAGCCTCCAGGAGACGAATACCGTGATCTTTCAGGATGAGCCCCTTTTTCATGGCCTGGAAGAGGGAGATTGTCTTGCCTGAATAAGGATCTCTATATCCTGTCACTGCGCGCTCAGCAGACAGAAGCTTGTCTTTGAATTCTGGCCCGACGATTCCCATTCTCACTGCTTCGTTGACGGTCAGCTTAAGGTTTTTGATCGGATCGATGACATACCCTGTGGCTGCCTGTGCCTCAAGGAGCTCAAATGCAGTGCCCGGCCTAATCATGGTCTTCTTCATGGCCTGGTAAATTGAGAGACGTTCCTTTGAGGACTCCAAAAACACACCTGCAATACAGCTTGTGCCCTCGAGGTACCTTGATAACCTGTTGCTGACCTCCTCCACCGAAACAAGACCCTCGTTCAGTTCGGTAACAGTCTGCTGGTCAATGATTTGCGAGCGGAGCAGCTCCTCCATCGTGATCTGTTTCCTCAGACCCTTGAACATCAGCCTCTTGTCTCCCAGGGAGAGGAGGCGCAGTCCACCATCTAACTTGCACCTCTTGAGTAGCTGTGCATACGACAGGCTCTCCTCATTGACCGGGTCAACGAATCCTTTGACATCGTCCGTCAGTCTCTCATTGGTTTCCTTGTTGATGTAACCTCTTTGCATGGCAATGTCGGCTGGCAGGTGGAACTGGAATTCAGGGTCAATAATACCTCCTGTGGCAGTTTGTGCCTCTAGCATTTTCAGAGCATAATCCTCTGGAACAAGATCCTTTTTCATGGCCTGGAAAAGGGATATGATTTTCCCACTGTATGGATCCTTATACCCTGTGACTGCTCTCTCCGCTGACAGTAATTTGTCATGGATCTCAGGGCCGACAACACCCTTACGAACGGCTTCGTCGACAGTGAGGGTCTCGTTTTTGACTGGATCCACAATGAATCCCGTGGCAGCTTGTGCCTCCAGAAGACTGAGGGCGACTTCAGGTTTCAGGAAGCCTCTCTTCATTGCTTGGTAAATGCTTATCTTGGAGCTTGAGTCAGTGGTGACCCCAGCAACACATCCTGTGCCATACAGATACTGTTTCACACTGGTAAGCTCCATTATGTCACGAATATCTCTTTTCCCCTCTTTGATAAGGTTGTACGTCTCCAGGTCAATGATGCGGGCATTATACAGCTCCTCAATAGTTATCCTTCTCCTTATGGTCTGATATGACAGCGGACTCTCGTTTCTGATGATCTCCCTCTGTTCCATGATCTCAATTATAATTATGATCATTCGCTCCTTCGTGATTTTACCGGAGCGATATTCATCTATGAGCTTTTGCCGCTCCTGCTCCGGAAGCAAATTTGAGTTCACGACATCCCAAAGGCTCATTGTTTTATCAGCCAGGCCCTCGATCGGGATGTCGATCTGCGTGTTGGTCAGGTCGCTCTGGGTTTGTTCCTCGGTGTAAAGGTATGTCTTTTCCACAACAGTTGGAGACTGGGGCTTGGAGAGCGGGAGGATGTACAGGCCCGTCTCTGGATCTTTTCTACACTTGTCTTTCAGCTGTCCGTATGTTACATTCTCATCGGTTTCCGGGTCAGAGAAAACCTTGGTATCATCAGATGGTTCGGAAAGGGTGTTGGCAATTTCCTCGCTGAAAATGTTCTTTTGATAGGCGACATCAGCTGGGACACGGTGGCTGTTGACAGGGTCAATGATTCCTCCGCTCACCATCTGTGCTTCCAGCAGTGGCATGGCGTGCTCTTTCAGGATAAGGTCCTTTTGCATGGCTTCAAACAGGGAGATTTTGCTGCCTGTGAATGGATCTTTGTAGCCGGTGACAGCTTTTTCCGCAGAGAGGAGTTTCTCGTGCAGCTCGGGGCCGACGAGGCCGGATTTCACTGCCTCATCTACTGACAGGCACTGGTTCGACACCGGATCTACAAGGAAGCCAGTGGCAGCCTGAGCCTCAAGGAGTGGCAGGCCCGTGTTGTGTCTGATGAGCTTCTTCTTCATCGCCTGGTAAATGCTTACTTTCTCCTTTGTCGGCTCCAGGAAGATACCAGCAATGCTCTCTGAACCCTGGAGGTATTTCTTGACCTTGGGATTCTCACTGACTTGTGAAGGTGTCGCTTTTCTTTGCTGAAGGAGATCAAATGTTGGTTTGTCGATGATTTTGGCATCATACAAAGATTTGGCTGGAACGGGAGCTCTGAGTCCCTTGAAGCTAGACTCCTCCTGCTTCTTAGCCTCTCTCTCATCTACGATTGTGATAACAAGCTTGATAATCTTTTCAATTGTAACCTTTCCCGATCTGAACTGCCGGAGCAAGTCAAGCCTCTGCTCCTCGGTGAGGTATTCAGAATTGAGGATTTCCCAAATGGTCACCTTCCGGCCCTTGAAGGGTCCAGAATCAAGCTCCACGGTTGCCTGAGTCATGGCCTCCTTTGTCTGGGCCTCACTGTACGTTGGCTCCTCCTTTGCATTGATTGCGTCATCTGAGAGAGGGAGAAGGCGGAGACCAGTTTTCTTGTCGGGGACACATCGCTTGAAGAGCTGTGAGTATGTGACGTGTTCCTTTGTGTTGGGGTCAAAGAAGCATTTAATTTCATCGGTGGGGCTGCTCAAAGTCTCTTTCATGTCGTCATCAAAATAATTTCTCTTGCAGGCCACATCATGAGGAATGCGGTGGCTCTTGACTGGGTCAATAATGCCACCGGTGGTCATCTGGGCATCGAGCAGTCGGATTCCTTGTTCTTTAGGAATGAGATCTTTCTTCATGGCCTGGAACAACGACACTGTCTTTCCAGTGTAAGGGTCTTTGTAACCTGTAACGGCCCTTTCGGCAGATAGGAGCTTCTCATGCAGTTCGGGCCCTACAACACCTGCTTTGACTGCCTCATCAACAGTGTACCTCTGATCATTAATGGGGTCAATCACATAACCTGTTCCTGCTTGGGCTTCCAGCATATTCAAGGCAGGCCCCGCCCTCATAATGTCCTTTTTCATAGCTTGATAGAAGGACATTGTCTCCTTGGATGAATCGATGACTACACCTGCAATGCAGTCGGTGCCCTTCAGCGCCTTGCGGACTGGCTCCGTTTCAGATACCTCTTTGACTGTCTTATTGCCCTTGTGTAATTTGTTGTACAGGTCTTTGTCAATGATTTTGGATTCCAGCAGTTCAGTGGCAGGGACAGGTGCCCTCAGACCATCAAAGGTTATTTCATTCTTCTTCTCTTTCTCCTCTGCCACAGTGATCACAATCTTGATGATTTTTTCGATTGTGATCTTGCCTGTCTTGTACTGCCGGAGAAGGTCCTTCTTCTGGTCCTCGGTGAAGTACTCTGAATTGATTATTTCCCAAATGGTGACGGGTTTTCCCTTGAATCTGCCAAACGGAACGGACACCGTTGTTTTGCTGAACACGTCCTTGGTCTCCTCCTCGGTGTAGATGCTTGAGCACTGGGCAGCTTTGTCTGTGATTGGCAGGAGCAGCAGACCAGAGTCGGGGTCAGTAGTACATCTTTTCATGAGCTCGGAGTATGTCAGAGGTTCTTGAGTGCTGGGGTCAAAGTAGCCCTTTGTGTCATCGGAAGGGTTCTCAATAATCTTGTTCATGTCTGCGTCAAATTGTCCCTGCTTGTACGCCGTTTCATTGGGCACGCGGTGACTGTTTATAGGGTCAACGATGCCGCCAGTTGCAAGCTGAGCCTCAAGGACTCTGATGGCATGATCACGTTCTAACAGACCCTTCTTCATGGCTTCAAATACAGAGATCTTCCCATCAGTGTATGGGTCTTTATAGCCGATGACAGCCCTCTCAGCTAAAAGCATTTTGTTGTGCAGTTCAGGGCCAATCAAGCCGTCTTTCACAGCCTCATTAACAGGGAGTTTGGCATTCTTAATGGGATCTAGCATGTAACCTGTGGCTGCCTGAGCTTCAAGAAGGATCTGGGCTGTGCCTGGAGTGATCTTCTTCTCCTTGGATGCTTGATAGATTGACATTTTCTGGTTCGATGGTGTCAGGACACCAGCGATGCAATTCTTTCCTTTAAGAATTCTTCTGAGGTTTTCATTCTTTCCAAGCTCCTGCACTGTAGTCTTGCCATTTTTCAGCTTGTCAAACTGCTTCTTTGACAGAAGACCGAGGTCGTGGAGTCTGCTTGCTGGGACTTTATCACGAATGCCGTCAAAGGCCAGTGGATCGGGTTTCTTCTCCACACTGTCAGCTACATCGCCGGCATTTTGGCCATTGAAAACGCTCTTTGTCGTTTCCACCACGGTGACGTTGACAACCTCTTTCTCTGGAACTTTCTGCGTCTCCAGCTGCAGCAGTTTCTCGCGCAGCTTCTGGTTCTCCGCTGCAAGGATCCTCTCCTGCTCTAATCTCTTCCTCTCCAGTTCCTGCATTTCCTTTTGCTTGTTCAGCATCTCTGTCTCGGCCTCCTTCTGCTTGTTGAGGGCTGCATCCATGGTAGCCTGGAGCTTCTTCTTCTCCTCCTCCATCTGCTGTCTCTGGCGCTCCTGTTCATCTTTAAGCGCTTTGGCCTTTTTGACCTCTTCTTCAAACTGGCTCTCCAGCCTCTTCTTCTCGTCTTCGATTAGCTTCTCCTTCTTCAGCAGCATCTCCTTCTCTGAAAGGAACGTCTGCTGGAGCACAGTCTTCTCGTGCTCAATTTGTTTCTGCTGGGCATCAGCCATCTGGCAGAAAACATAGAAAACATCAAGTTACAATATGTCCACAGTCGCAGCACACACACACTTCACACATGATGTTTGATTACATTTATGATAGAGGAATCATACAGTGCACTCTGCCTATGCAAAGAACCCCTGGATGAGGTCACGTGTCTGCTAATAATGTTTCTGCTGCTTTTAGATGATAATAGTTGCTGACTAACACGTGGCAAAAAAAAAGTATATTTCATTTTTTTGGGGGGAATATTTCACCTACATTAAGTTTAGAACAACAGTGACAATCACATCCTTTAACTTTCTTAAAGCATAATCTTATTTCAAGGCCACTATGATACTTTCCGTGCCATGCAATGTCTTATGTGGTATAAATACATGACTCAAAAAAGAAATGAATGATGTTGTTGAAACACTAGACTGCACTTCCTATATAAATATCTATTCCACAGCTGTTTTTTTTTTGTTTTGTTTTTTTGCAGTGGTGATGATTTGAGGGAATCATCTGCTGTTCATAGGAACAGTAAAATTATCTAAACTTAATAGTGCACGCTAGAAAAAGTGCCGTAACATTGTTCTGTTTGCTCTCATGCCGCGTTTGTGCTCTTGCAGGTCAGACAGCTGTTTTGCTGCATCAGAATTAATTTCTAACTTTGAATATCTTTTTTTTTTATTAGTTGATTTTAATGTGGACATTCCCTATTAATCAGCTGTACAGTGCCAGTAAATGGGCAGCTTTAGCCAATAGGGCTGGTTTCCAGCTGTAGTCTCCCAGCTACGTGAGGGGTTTTACTGTCGATGGCACGGAAATTTACAGACACGTTTTACGACACCTGACGGTGGCGCTGTCAAAACCAACACCTTTATTTTTGTGCGAGCGCATGAAAGCAGTCACACATTCAACGCGGCTGCCAAAGGAAATCATTTGAAGACGTAGAACGCGGCTGCATTTAATTCGTTTAACCGGCGCCGACCTGTGACGACCACCCGCCAAAAAACAAACAAACAAAACAACCGAACAGGGAACGCTGTGAGGACGACGTTGGAGTTTGGAAACCAAAGTAACCTTCACAGTTTGCTAAGCTGAATTTAAGCACCACAGAAGAAGTAACTCATCACTGACCAATCAACTCAAAGCAAAAAAACTCAACCGAAACTTTGTCTACGCGGCCACGACGGGCGACATCGCAGGACTGTGGTGCTCGTGGACCAATAACCACACCTGGAAAGCGGGGTACACATTACAAGATATTTCAAATCTTAACTGAGGGACCAGACGCACGAGGAAAAATTCACCGTTATCGTTTACCGTTAGTATCTGTGTGTGTGTGTGTGTGCGTGCGCGGAACTGCTACACCAACACACACTCACACACCCACTCTCAGATTCATCCACAACCATCAAGGCCCGATTCTCACTACTCAGTTATCTGGCGTGAAATCTCGCGTGGACGAAGAGCAGGAGGAAATGATGATGCCGCTTTTTTTGGACTAATTTTTACGGAAAATCCACGTAGAAAAAAGTAAAAATTATGGGAACGGTCATGGTGACGGCGTGGACGTGGGCCGCGCGTCTGCGTGTTACAACCCGACTACGCTGCTCGTCCGTCCTATCGTGGTATGTCGTACATTGTGCCGTTCATGACACAATGTACAAATTTCTGTGGTCCATCGGATTTTGCCGCTTCGCCGCTTCCTTTTCATTGTCTGACGTTCCGCTCCACGCGACGATCCGCACAAAGACGGGCTCGGTTTCCCCTCGGTGTCTCCCACACATGACGGGACTTACGATTTTAAATGATGAACAAGTTTAAGTCTTACGATTTCAGACTGGGGGCGGCCAGTCACTCGCAACACACCGCACACCTCAGGAGAATCTGCTCCGATAACCTTAAGAGCGTTCCGATAAGCGGGCCTTTGCTGACTTTGATCGGGAGGCGGGAATCCGCCCCGTCATCTTGTAATGTGTACTCCGCTTCAGTGAGGGCGTCCGCAACGCTTTGGCTGATTGGACGGCTAAAAACTGCTGACCATAATTCACATTTAAATGTTTAAACACATTCAAATATCCGTTACTACAAGCTTCAGTCTGGGGATGGAAAAAAGCGATTAATCTCGATTAATCACAGCAAATTCTGCGATTAATTAGTTAATTGTTTTAATCGTTTGACAGCGCTACTTATTAGGGTCATAGGTATATGCTCTCAGGCCTGGATTTAAAGGCAGTCATCAAACAGTTAAAGAATACGACACTGTTTTTGTCTATAATGACAATATTATTTACCTCATGATACCCTCAAAACCAACCACAACCCCACTTCAGTGAATGGTACAGTACACTCTTGGTGTACTGTGCTCTCATGCAGGCAGCATGCTAGCAATTCTACGAACAATTCTAGCAATTCTCTCCTCTCCTATGGGGTGAAATTTTTGAACGCTATCATGTGCGGCTTTTATTCTTTATTTATTTGGCTCCGTTGAACCTGTAACGTTTTACCTGTGGCGCACCTGAGGGTGTGTAATTTATCACCACCTTTGTTTTGGGGCTCTAAGTTTAGTTTTTGGACCGTGCACTGTAAAACTTCTTCCCTTCAAAGATAAGTAACATTTTTAGTTATGTTACTTGTTGGTAAACTAATGAAACGAGGGAAACGACTATCAAACAAATATTCCAGTTGTCAGTTAAACAGTTACTGAGTGAAGCTGTTGTAATTTGTGGGTCTGCGATTTGAATAAGTGTCATCACCTAGACGGCAAATTTGAAATAAAAAACCTTTTTATGTGAAATTTGTTACGTGCTGCTTGTCTTTTATTTTTATGTGCCAGTGTCAGAGAGAGCTGATGCCTCACACATTTAATTGATAATGACCCATTTGAACATTTTCCATCTACATTCAGGGCCTGTCACTCCACCAGAGGTGCTCTTACGACAGTGGCTACTGGCAATTTGCTGCACACCCACTCTAGTTCTGACTCTCTTCTTCTATTGCTGGAACTCAGTGCAGCCTTCAACACCTTAAATCGCAGTTGACCAGCTCGAAAACCATGTCGGCATGTCTGGCCTGGCTAAGATCTGGCCTGTATGGTAGAACACAGTGTGTCTCCCTTCAAATTTTTTGCTGATGTGAGGTGGGGAGTACCTCAGGGCCCCGTTCTAGGTCCTCTACTCTCCTCTCTAAATAGTACCCCTCATACACTGGGATATATTTTCACCGTTACTCTGATTATACTCAGTTGTATGCATGTAAAGGCAGTTGGTCGCTGGAGGCCTGCTGGTCTGAAACTAGATGTCATGTAATGTTCTACGAGATAAAACTTAGCTGTTGGTTATCGACCCAGTTTAATCAATGTTGGTGTTACATTTGATCCTCCCCTCTCTGATCAGATAAGCTTTTTTTTCACCTGTACAACACAGTGAGAATTAGATCCTTTGTGTTCATGACCTGGGTTGGGAATTGAACTCATAATATCGTGTTTCATAAGAGCATGAAAAGTCTTAAAAGGGTTCAGAACACTACTCCTAGACTCCTAACTAGAACCAGAAAATGTTAAACGTTCAATCACATCTTTGCTTCACTTTGATGGCTTTCTATGTATGTCGGATCAGACTTTAAGGTGGTTTGGGTGTGTTTGGTGTCAGCACTTAAAACCAAGACTTAACACTCTGACAAATGGGAGTTTAACTGTTTTTCAGCCTCAACTGGAGGGAATTCTTATTTTTTCTACGTACAGATAACATAGAGGATTAGGCAGCAATCCACGATTTACTCTTTGTTGTATCCGTTTAAAACCCGAGATGCTCAAATCCTGTTGGAGGTGAAACCGTTTCGGGAACACTGTGCGTTTAGGTCGTCAATCTAAGCTGTTTAAATCATTTTAACTTGGCTTCTAGTGCGGTTTTGCTCAGTTTCGGGTCTTTTCTGGGGTTCCGGAGAAGTGCTGCGGATGAGATTTGAAACAGAATACAAAGCGCGTTCGAGAAACATTCCAGGATGCGGGGGGACATTCGGGACATGGCCTGCATGAGCAGAGTGCACTGTAAATAAAATAAATCAAGGTCAAAATCATACTTGAAATCAAAGACATGACATCATGATTAGTCCAATCAGAGAAAGGGATAGAGGAAACTTGAAGAAAGAAGGGTGTTAGTTTTCAGAGAGTTAACAATGACATAAGCTGCTGAGTTATGTCATTTTTGACACAATACCTCTTTAGACTTATTTTGAAGTTCCTCAGCCTCCTTTTTCAGCCTAGCCTTCTCTTTCTCGAGGTCTGCGATCGCTCTGCGTAAATCGTCAGCCTCTTTGCTGGAATTTAGCCTGTCGACCTCCAGCTTTTCCACTGCCGTCATTTTCTCCGTGGTGGCAATTTCGGTCTCGTGGAGACGGCAGGCGATCGCGTCAGCCTGCTTCTTGAACCTCTTGGCCTCCTCTTCGGCTTTGGCCTGAGCCTCACTCAGCTGGGACACTTGGAGTTTGAGTTTTTCCGCCTCGGCGATGATCTCCAGTTGTCGTTTCCTCTCTGCCTCCAGAGACTTCTGGTACTCCTCCGTCTCCTCCTCCAGACGCTGCTGCATCAGCTGCTTGTCCTCCAGCAGCTTCTGCGCCTGCTCCTGGGCCAGGTCTTTCTGCCTCTGCAGCATCTCGGCCTCGGCCCTGAATTTGGATGCCTCTTGGATGGCCTGCATCTTCTCCTTGAGCATTTTGTCCGCGAGAGCCCGCTGCTGATTGAGGTCGTCCTCCGCGATCTGCCTTAAGCGCGCCGCCTCCTGGGCTTCCACGCTGAGTCTGGCGGCGTCCTCTGCCAGCTTTTTCATGTTCTCCGCTTCCTCGGCGAGGAACTTTTGAGTGTTGTCTTTGTCCTTTTTGATGAGACGCTGGTTTTCCTCCTCGATCCTGAGTTTGAGTTTGAGCAGCTCCTCCATCTGGACCTTCACCTTGAACAGCTCCTCCTCCACCTGGGCTCTTTGCTTGACGGCGTCGTCCACCTCATCCTTCAGGCGCTGCAGCTCCTCGTCCAGGATGGATTTCTGGGTGTCGGTTTCGTCGAGCTTCAGCTTCACCTTTGTGAGCTCTTGCTCCACTTGGAACTTCTGCTTCAGGGTTTGCTCTGCCAGTTTCTTGTGCTTCGCCATTTCGGCATCAGCCTGTTGCTTCTGCTTGAGCGCGGCGGTTTCGGCTTGTGCGCGTTTGGCGGCCTCGAATTCAGCGTCCTTCCTCAACCTCTCGGCATCCTCCTGGGCCTTGGCTTGGTTTGCAGCCTCCAGCTCGGCGGCGGCCCTTTGTCGCTCTGCATCCTCGGCCTGCTGGCGAAGGAGTGCCGCCTCCCTCTCCGCCTTCTCCTTCGCCGCCTCCGCCTCTTTGGCAAGCTTCTTGGCCTTCTCGTACTCTTCCTTGAGCTTGTTCTGCACGATGCTGTCCTCCTTCTGCTGGGCAAGAACACTCTGGGCCTGCTGCTCAGCTGCGCTGCATTTCAGGGCTGCTTGTTGGGCTGCGACAATCTGTCTTTCAGCCTCTTGGTCAGCCTCCTCTTTCTGCTTCCTTGCCTCCTCTGCCTTCTTCCTCAGACGCTCCAGCTCGTCCTGGGCGGCCTTGCGCTGTCTGGCGGCCTCTTCCTCTGCGGCAGCAATCTTCTTAACCTTCTCCTCCGCCTCCCGCCTCCTCTTCTCCTCCTCCAGGGCGAGCTGTCTGAGTTTCTCGGCCTCCTCCTCTGCCCTGAGCTTGCTTTGCTGCGTCTCCTCAGCGATGTTCTTCAGCTTGTTGAGCTCCAGCTCCAGATCCAGTTTTCCAGATGACGCCTTCTCAAAGTTGAGCTTAAGAATTCGGATTTCTTCCTCCACGACCCGCCTCTGTTTGAGCGTGTCGTCCACGATTGCCTTCTGTCTTTCCATTTCAGCCTCGGAGGACTTTTTGAGGAGGACTATCTTTTCCTCAATCTCTTGCTTGTGCTGGTTGGCCTGGTCCTCAAGAGCTTTCCTCTGGTAGGCCTCGTCTTCAGCTTGTCGGCGGAGTCTCTCGTTTTCAGCCTCCTTCTCTTTCAGGGCTATTTCAGCCTCCGTTTTCAAGCGAGTGGCGTCGCTGATGGCCGCTAGTTTCTCCTTGAGGATCCTCTCAGCTTCTGCTCTTTGACGAGCTGCCTCTTCCTCAGCATTCTGCCTCTGATGCTTGGCCTCTTCTGCGATGGCTCTCAGCTTGCTTGCCTCCTCGGCCAGGTCCCTCATCTTGGCAGCTTCGGCCTCCAGGAGCTGTTTGCTCTTCTCGGTGTTGGACATGGTCTCCTTCTCTGCCTTGGACTTCAGCTGGTTGAGCAACTCCATTTCGCTCCTCACTTTGGACAGCTCGTCCTTCAGCTGTTTGTGCTGTTGTTCAGCCGCAAGCACCTCGTTCTTCAGGCGGTAAAGTTCATCTTCGAGGAGGGACCTCTGCTGCTCCGCGTTGTCAAAGTCCGCCCTGAGGCGAATCAGCTCCTGTTCGGCAGTAAGTTTCTGCTGAGCTGTGCTCTCAGCTACCTTCCTCTGCCTGTCCAGTTCTTTCTCCGCCATGTCCTTCTGCTTCAGGGCTGAATCCTCGGCTTTGGCTCTCTTCTTAGCCTCACGCTCTGCCTCCTCCTTTTGTTTCTCAGCTTCTTCTTGGGCGAGGCTCTTTTTGTGGGCTTCCTCCTCAGCCTGGAGCCTCAGGCGGAGCGCCTCGTTAGCCTTTTGCCTCCATTTCTCCAGCTCCTTTTCGGCGTCTTCCCGAGCAAACTCTGCGTCCTCCTGCTGTTTCTTGAGACGTGCAGCTTCTTGCTGCAGCTGGAGGACAGTGCCATGCTCTTGTTTGAGCGACTCTTCCAGCTTGGAGGTCTTTTCCACGAAGGATATGTGCTTGCTCTGGAGCTCGGCAGCGGCACTCTTCTGCGCCGCCTGGTGGGCAACCTGGATTTGTCTTTCCTTTTCGATCTCAGCTTGCTTCACCTGCCTTTCAGCCTCCTCTGCCTGCATCCTGAGCTTCTCAAGGTCCTCCAAAGCCTTTTGCTTTTGCCGGGCAGCTTCCTTCTCCGCCTCCAATTTCAGTTTGAGCTCTTCCTCTGCGATGCGCTTCTTGTGGGTCTCCTCGTTGACCTGTCTGCGGAGCTTCTCGGCCTCCTCTTGGGCGGCCTTCCGCAGCTTCTCAGCTTCATCCGCTTGGTCGCGCAGCTGCCTGAGCTCAGATTCCGCGGTCGACTTTTGTTTGACTGTTGTCTCAAGCTGGATCCTGATGAGCCGGATTTCCTCCTCGATCTTTGACCTGCTCTGGAGGGCATCGTCCACCTGCTGGCTTTTGTCCTTGATCTGCTGCTCTGACAGGTTTTTGAGCTCGTGCAGTTCCAGCTGGATGTTTTGCTTCTGCTTTTCTGCGTTTATAGCAGCGATTTCTCTCCTGCTTACTTCCTCCTGCATTTTGAGCTTGAGCTCGTGAGCCTCTTTCTCTGCTTTGGCAATGGCCTTCGCATGAGCTTCAGCTAACTGCTTCTGTTTGTCTAACTCGGCCTGCATCTTGGCCATTTTTCTCTGCTCTTCTGCTTTGAGTTTCTCTGCAGCTTTCTGCATTAGTGGAAGCAAATGGTAAAGAAAGGATTACAATCAAGCATGACACGTTAAAGGTAACACTCTGCATTAGCAGCTCAAAACAGTGCGTTGAAACACTGGAGTGAGAGCAGCCTAATGCACCGTATTACCGACGAAATGTTAATGTTAAAAAGTTAGCTCAAAAGGAATCAATGAACGGATGCAAATTAGATGCACATTCAAGTGATGTTAAAAATCACGATGCAATTAAAATGATTCATGACAAGGCAGTTCAGGGGAAAACACGGACGACGGCGGCATCAGCTGACGTACGCAAACAAAACATCACTTCACAGCAAGGAGACAAAAACAACCAAAAAAATCACGTGGCATGCAAATGTAGCCGCTGCAAGACTCTGGAAAACAGCAATGATCATAACATTTAGCTTTGTTTCAAAAACTCATTGTCACGCGTGAGAAATAATACCTCACCTCTGATTTATCTCATTATCACTATTCGTTGACAATTAAACGTAAATGTTTCCGTATGTCCAAACTTCACTCTAACAACACAAAGACGGCTGCTCTATGTTAGACTGTTATCCACACCACTCGCTTAGAATTAAGTCTTTTATTTTCTCATCTCATCCCATGCAGTAAGGGTTCTTTAAATCACCATTTGTGAAAAAATGGAAAGGAAAGAAAAGGAAAAGAGGAAAACAGGTTCAGATGATGTGACCGTGAATCTGGAAACCAGCTGAGCTTATTAGTTTTAAGTCGCCCTCCTAATAAAAATATGTTTGACTCACTGCTATATCATTTGGGTGAGCATGTAGGTGCAAAGCTGGGGCCGCTGATGTGACACTGAACCTCTGCGCTCGCCTCAAACTCGGAGCTGCAAATGTGACGAGTGAAAATAGCGTCTCCTGCGTGCGAATGCTAAAGTTCTGAGCTGAATGGGCGATGCAAAAAAGGTAGAAATTTAAAAAAAATAAAAAGCCCAAATGGAGCATGAATGTACAACAAGCCAAAGCTTAAAAATGATGAATATCAAAATACGGACACTGTACATGCATATGTGCATTTTTTTAATCGAAAAAGCTTCATATCATAAAAAGTTTAAATGCTATTAAGATGTTTGAGTGCATGTGTGATGTGGAACTATCAGCAACATCATGTAAGATGCTACATTCACAGATTCTATAAAAAAGAGGATTCTGGATTTTGTGAACTTGTTGGTGGAGAATTTTATGTTACATAGACACAAAGCACGGATGGTGTTTGTGCGGAGGGAACCTTGGAAAGACACGTGAACTAGTTTTAGATGGACGTTTGTGCAGAATTATAAGCAAAGATAGTTTCTGTAATAAAAAAAAAATGAAACAGAGAGCAAAAAAAAAAAAGAGGGAGAGTTGAGAGTCTTGAGGGAGATGATGGGGGATGGGGATGAGGTGGAGCAGGTACCAGGAACACCGTGAATCATTTACCTCTTTAAGGCTCAAGCTAGTTCAAGCATTCATCATGGCAAAGCACTGGCAGGCAGTTAAGAGAAGGCAAAGAAACAAAACATCGAGGTTAGAAAAGGAATGGAAAAAAAACCCTTCAACCTGGGTTCGTTTTCTCTTTTTCGGGGTGAAGAGGTGGGGGAGGGGGGGTGCGATAATGACAGCGAGGCTACAGATGTTCGCTTTGATTTTAACCCCCGGGAAGTAAAGGGTCAAGTGGGAAAAAGGGAAGGTAGGAAAAACCAGTAGTGACATAAAGAACCCGTCGCTCTGTAATCTGCGATGGCAGAAAAAACACACGATGAGCGGCGATGGGCCGGCTGGATTATGTAGATCATCTAGATTTAGCTGAGTCATGGTCTCAGCGGGATAATCCACCACGTCGACTTGAAATCAGCAAAAAGTCCTAGATATCCGCTGTCACGTTTCCTGGTTGACTCTTTTGGGAATTTCACGATTCATCTACGCATGTGTGCGCGTGTGTGTGTGCGCGCGCGTGTGTGTGTGTGACAAGGAGAAATTTGGGCGGGAGAACTCGTCCGGCGAATGGGTCGGTTTATTGTTGGTTATTATTTGGTTGGTTAGGCGGAGGTTAGAATTTAGTTTGTTTGGGATCCCGCAGTCACGCACCTCCTCGTCCTCCAGGCGGCGCTCCGTGTCGCTGATGAACTTGATGTACTGGCTGGTCAGCGTCATCAGCTCGCTGTACTTGGTCCTGAGCGTCACGTACTGTGGCGAGAGGAGCGCGGCGTCATTCACGGCGACTCGGCGGGCGGCTCGGCGTGCGGCCCGGCGGCGTTTTTCTGTCTCTTGCGAGATGTGAAGCGACTCACCTCCTGGATGATGTTGTCAGAGGCAGAGTCCAGTTTGGTTTTCTTCATGGGGGACGTCAGCGGCTCCACGTGGGCCCTGTAGGCCACCAGCTGGAGTTCATAGTCCTGGTGGAGGGGAAAAAAAAAATTTAAAAAAAGGCTCACATCGGCTAACAGTCGACATTTAAAGCTGGGGACACGCTGCGAGAATCTCAAAGCCGTTAGCGATTTTGAAAAAACTTGGGCGCGTTTATCGACCGCGCCTGATCGCGGACGACGCGATTTGTCAAAACCAGCCGAGGCCGCCCGAACGCACCGCTGCCGCGCAAGCTGCCGCGCAAGCTCCCGTGAGAGCGGCCGCGTCTGCGAGGGCGACAGTTTAGCGTAGAAAACCAAACGTGGACGGCGAACGTCCCTCTGTTGCTGCCGTTTGTGCGGCGCTCTGCTCGGAGAAACCCAGTAAGGATGGAAAAAAAACACGGGTCCAGGTCGGGGTCGGGTCGGGTCGGGTCCACTCGCACGCTTGCCATTAATTCACGATTTAAATCATTTATGTGCGTTTTGCGGCCTGAAAAGCATCGATATCAGCAGCTGGGGCCTCGTGTTACCTGCATCACCCCCTAATGTCCGATGACGCTACGCCATGTCGACGCTCACCTTGATGGTATCGATGTAGGCTTTGGCGAACGTCTGACACTCGTCCACTTTGTCTTTGTTGCTCTCGATCTCCTCCAGCAGTTTCTGATTTTTTGGAGAAACGGGACTCAAGTTAGCCGCCGAGTTTTAAACGGTTCTGCCGCGAGGCTAAAGGCTGCAGGTAACGGACCTTCTCCTGGGCCAGCTGCTCCTTCAGGACCTTGCTGTCGCTGATGGACACCGCCTGGATCTTCTCCTGCCTTTCCTTAGCGTCGGCGATCCAGCGGATCAGCCAGTCGTAGCTCTCGCGGTACTGGCCCAGCTGGCGGCCCAGCTGCTCCAGCTCCCTCTGCCGGAGGTCGATCTGCGTGAACACGGCCCGCCAGCGGTCCTGGAGGCCGGACAGCAGCTGGCGGTAGTGATCCAGCTCGGCGTCGCGCTCGTTGTGGACGCGACCCATTCTGTCGCTCACAGCCGAGGCCTTCGTCAGCTCTTCCTCCAGGGAGTCGAACACGGGCTGCTCGCCCTCGGCCTCCACGCGCATTTTCTGCAGACGGAGAATCAAACAAAGGATCGATGAGCTCCATCGGGCTCATCGACTCGAGAGATTTAAGCTACCGTTGGTTCTCCTGGAATCGTTCCTCTAATAACACTTGGAGAACATCAACCTTGTGACACACCATCAAGCTACGTGCATCAGCGCATCCAGGACCATGTGGACCATCAGAGCATCTGCGCCGCAGTGATTCACTCGAATATGGAAGTAAGTTATGAAACCATAGAGACAAAAGAAAGAATTAAAACTGAATCTTATAAATTCTTTTTAGCAACAATGAAGAAGCTTCTTTGTGGACTAAAACTGGTCTCTCGTGTCTTGAGTCAGGAAGATTAAAAAAAACCCAGTTGTGGGTTTTTTCATTGTTCAAGAACGGAACAAATCCTGACAGGAGACGTTCGATATTGGATCAATGGGATTTATTGTCCCCAAGGAGACCCCGTAGATCCAGGCTGAAGAAAATCGCACGCAACCGATTGCTTCCACTAAAAAGCTAACATTTTAGCTAAAAAGTTAAAACATCCGATGCGACGCAGACATTCGACAAGCTCGGCCTCGGGAGGCTCCAGGATCGGTTTACCTTCAGCTTTGAGCGGTACGTCTCCACTTCCTTGACATCGGCGGGGACGGTGTGGACCTCGCGGAGACAATCCTCGTACTGCTTGAGGACGCCCTCTGCCCCCTGACTGTTGCGGATGACCATTTCCACCGTCTTCAACCTAGGAGGAGAGACACACAGCCGGTAAAACGGCGAGGAGCGCAACGCCGACGCGTTCGGGAGGGACCCCTTGGACGAGGGGGACTCACTTCTCCAGGTAAACGGAGGAGAGCATGTGGGCGTGGTCCATCTTCTGCACGGTGAGGTCCAGCTCGGAGCGGAGCACCGGGGCGGACGCCAGCGGCTGCGACGAGTTCAGGATGCCCTGGGACTTGGCGGACACCTTATCCAGGTCCTTCTTGAGGCCGTCGAGCTCCACCTGCACCTTCTGCGAAACGGAGGCGAAGGGGGAACAGGTCACGTGGTGGGAAAACAAAGGCACCAACCAATCAGGTAGCAGTTAACACCGGCGTCTGGCTGCCGAGTGCGGAGTGGAGACTTTGAATGAGTCATATAAAAATAAGTTTGTCACTTTTATCAATTTTATTCGACAACATTCATCGTCACGTGTCAGATAAGCGCTCCAGCCTGCTTCCCTCCGCCCGCTATCCAAGCTAGCAGCAGCGTTCCTGTCTCTGCGGCAGGGTCCCCTGTCTGATAGAAGACCACGGTGACGCGTCGCTCATCGCGCGCTACCTTCTGCTCCGCCGTCTTCTGCACACATTCCCTCAGGGGTTCCTTCTCCACCGGCCTGCGTATGCGCGTCACGGTGCCGGCCTCGCAGTCCTCGATCCGCAGACGCAGGTCCTTCAGCTCCGAGATGTAGTTCTTACACAGGGACTCGTCCTTTTGACCTGGGGAGCGGGAGATCAGTGAGCATAGATGGAAGCCATTTGTCCGAACTTGTCGTGCTCTGGAGCCCAAGTATGGCTGCCGATAAGCACCAGACCACCATTGCAAGTGATTTTGCAAAATAGGGGCCCTCAGAATACTCGACTTATCTCTTCATTCCTGGTAAAAGTGTGAACATTTTTGCTAATTTTTCAGTGAATTTTTTTTTTCGCTGCTTTGCTAATTAACCCCCCACAGCCCCTGCAAATTCACTTGATTTCTTCTGAATAGCATCACAAAACACCATGAACGCGTCACCAATCATCTGAAAATGATCAGTGAACTGGTGAAATTTCAAGGCAAAAAATTTGGTCAAAAAAATATTTTTTTAAAATAAAAATTTTAAAACGCTGCATGTATAATTGTCAAAGGTATAAATCTAAAGGGGAGGGGTTGAGGACCCCCTTGGAAAATGCGAAAGGACCCATTTGGCCCCCGGAAATCCCATTTTGAGAACTTCTGATTTAAATTTACAGGACGACAATTACTGTGCGGAAACCTGACGCCGCCGTCTTCACGTCATCATTAACTTTTTTCATGAACTCGGGATTAACAATATTCACCACACATGTGCAGTGGCCTTGGACTCGCATGCATTTCTCTGAGTGCTGAGTCGCTAACACACACACACGCACACGAAGCCTCTGTGTTTCCTACGGCAACAGTCGCGCCTCCGTTAGGTGAAACAGCCGCGGGACAAAACTAGCAGCCTCAACCGGGACATGTGAGATCTGCTCGGGCGCAGGCGGGGAGGCCGGCGGCATGCGCTCACTCGGGGTACTACCAGACACCAACGAAGAAGCCTGAAAGCGCGAGTTCACACCTCACTCACCTTGGAGACTAACAACCAGCCCTGAAAGGTGAACGACAGTGTAAAGTTGCTGCGTGCTCCTATTTCTTTTCTTAATTGATCCGCGGGGAGTCGGGGGCCGCTCCGGCGCTGCGACACGACGGCCTCACCTTTCTCCATGGAGCGGAGCAGGTTGTCGAAATGCTGCGTCGACTTGCTGTAGTCCTCCTCCACCTGCATGCGGTCGTCGGGGCCGAAGACCTCCGAGTCCTGGCTGTCGCGCATGAAGTCCTGGTAGTGGAGCTCCAGGTTCCTCATCAGCAGCCGGTACTCCTCTGGTTTCATGTTCTTGAACTGCGCAGGGCGGATTGATGGTTTAACATTTATTTATTTATTTATTTATTCAAACAGGTTTAAGAAAACCCAGAAAAACCAAAAAGATTA